>JANKYH010000288.1:0-216164 GCA_027475595.1 Populus davidiana x Populus alba var. pyramidalis | reverse complement strand
GTGTGGTAAAGGGAAGTTATCTTTAGGGCTAGCCCGGTTTAAGTCCCTAAAGTCCACGCAAACTCTGATTTACCTCCTTTTTGGGTACCAACACTATGTTTGACACCCATTGGGGACTTCACTACTTCCAAAAAACCAGCGTCCCATTGTTTTCAATTTCTGCCTTACTTTGATTAAGACCTCCGGATGAGTTCTCCTAATTTCTGCTTAATCGGCTTGCATCCTCCCATCAGTGGTATTCTATGTACTACAATGTCGTATCCAGGCCAGGATATCCTCGTAGGACCAAGCAAAGACATCCACATAATCCTTGAGTAGTGCAATCAACTCTCCTTTGCTTCGGGGGTGATCAAAGTCCCTATCTTCAGCTCTCGCTTGATTCTTCTTGGATACATTTATGGTTTCAAGTTCCTCTTTAGGGGCCTCCAAGCCTGTTCGTGTTGTTCTATTAATTTTGTGAATTCCCATATGTTTTCCTCCTCCATTCCTCATCTCTACAGCCCTATGTATTCTTTAAATTTGGCCATTCATTCTAATGTGAAATGCAGGTGTTGTTGTGGAGGATCCACTTTCAGGGTTCCTGAAAGCGGAAAGTGATGTGTAAATGCATAGTAAGACATCAAGATGAATTTTGAAAATGCATGATCTCATTGAAAATAAAAGATTGGCTCACAACAAAAATAAAACCATTGACATCTTGAGCCTCGATTGTCAATGATAAAAAAAAACAGAACAGAAAAGAAAGGCAAACACATAGATAAAAATATAATCCAACCATCATTGTTGATTACATTTTAAAAACCAATGGAGCTTCTGGGTCTCCCAATTCTGGAACTTTTCCCCTTCGGCTAGCTTCCGGACAAAAGTCTTGACGGTGACTTCTTCCAAAGTGTGGATGGTCAATTGTGGCATCTCTTCAATCCTCCTTTCGGACTCGATTTTCTCCGAAATGTCCTTGACTTGATTTCCTCCAGAGTGTTTATGTTCATTGAAGAAAAGATTTGAAAGAGGTCTCCATGTCCCCATCAGGTTGTATCACATATGCGGCCTTTGGAAATGAAAACCTGATTGGAGGGATGGCTAAGTTTTCTTCTACAGGCTTCCTTCTTCCATCCTAGCCATTCTCTTCTCCCTTCTTGCACCAGCAGCTCGTGTAATAATCTTTCTGGGGCTTATATCCAAGCCCAAACCTCTGTCTGCAGCTTCAATTTGATTATACCCCTCCATTCCGGCCTTCTTTGCCCCATATCGTATGGGAAAGGAATCTTGTTTTTCAAACAGATTTTAGCGGCCATTTTAGTGGCTTCAGAGATTCTGGCTTCCTCAACACAGTGTTCTCGGGCACCCACTCGGTATTCACAATCTCAAATGCATGAAGGTTTCCATCCCTACAATCTTCTGCTTCAATGAATGGAACCGCCACATTTCTTACCATCGATATAGTCTCCTCAGCCTTAACAGTAACCAGGACACCGTTGGCATGTACTTTAAACATTGATGTAGCGAAGAGGTGACAGCTCCCGCAGAATGTATCCATGGCCTTCCTAACAGCATGCTATAAGAAGGGTGGATATCCATCACTGAAGGGTTACTAGAAAGACTTGTGGACCCACAGCTAGTTCAACATCAATTGACCCTACAACTGGCCTTGATGAGCCATCATACGCTCTCGCCTTTATCACACTGGGTTGCATATGTGAGGGATCTATCGGCATTTCATCCAGCACATGCCTGGTAACACATTCAGGGCCGAGCCGTTATCAATGAGAACCTTGCCGACGAGGCAATCCTTGCATCGGACCGTGACATACAAGGGCTTGTTATGTCCAGTTCCTTCAGCATCGAGTTCATCTTCCGTGAAATACAAGTAATTGGCAGCATGAATCCTCCCTACTAGATGTTCCATAGTCTTTTGCTCGATATCTTGGGGCACATAGCCTCATTCAATACTTTTTGCAAAGCATTACGATGTGGCTCCGAGTTGAGTATTAAAGACATGATGGAGATCTTAGCAGGGGTTTTCTTTAACTGATCTACTATACTGTACTCACTATGCTTCATTAGTTTCAAGAACTCGTTTGTTTCTTCCTCGGTCACAGGTTTATTCACCTCAAACTCTTTATCGAGGTCCAGCACCTCCTTGCCTTTAGCCTTTCTTTTGTCTTCTAGCTCTTCAGGTGTGTAACAACGACCACTCCGAGTTAGCCCACTTATCTCCGTTCGGAACAGCGGCAAAGGAGCTTCAACATTCGAGGTATAACCATAATCTCCAGGCATCGCTCCATAGTTTACTTTGCTTGCATAGGATGGCCTAGTTATACCAGTTTTGAGCGACCATTAGCTGTTGATTGGATTCTACATTTCTCTATCATCCCTACCTCTTCATTGTCACTTACGTCCTCAATCCTCAACTCTCCTAGAGCCAGCATTCTTGCAACTTTTTGATGAAATTCACTGCATTCATCAATGTGATGCCCTTCCTTTTTATGGAAAGGGCAAAAGTTACTTTCCCATGTGCAGTACTCAGTCGTTTCTTCCAAATGTCCAGACTGTACCAACATCGAGTATAGCTTGGCCATGGTCACTTTCAACACCCTCTTTTTGCTACCAATTTCCATGGCATTCACTCCTCCCCTACCATCAACATGCTTAGGTAAAGGGTTGGAATTCTGATTTGGCGAATCCTCAAAAGTGACCCATCCCACTTTGATTAGTTGCAACACCTTTCTTTAAAAGCGAAGCAAGACTCAATGCTATGGCCTGCGTGACCAGCATGGTATTCACAAGTTACCTCGGGGTTTGTACCAGGCAGGGAAAGGTGGCTGCATAGGTGGTATGGGTAGGGGAGCTATCTGCCCAATACTCAACAGCTTGGCATACAACTCTTTTAAGGTTATGGGTAGAGGAGGTAGTTGTTCTTCTAACGGTTGCTTATCTCTCCTTTGGTAATTGTTGTGGTTATTTGCAGGGAATTTTATTTGATTGGGTTGGTTTGGAGTGGGGGGTTTGGAAAAGTTAATACTAGTGACTCGGGGGGTAGGTATTTGGTAGTTTTTGCTTCTTCTTTCTAGGTTGTTCACCTCAATTTCTTTCTTCCTTCCAATGAAACCTCTCTTCTCTAGAGGTTCTGCTATTCTTCCTTCTTCCGCTTCGATCCCTTGTTCAATCCTCTCGGCGATCCGCACGACATCATAGAAATGTTGTGCTGAACTACCCATAAGGTGTTCATAGTATGGAGCCTTGAAAGTATTGGCAAACAAAGTCACCATTTCTGTCTCTATCAGCGGAGGTTGCACATTGATAGCTTGGTCTCGCCACCTTTGAGCATAAGCCCTCACGGACTCTTGACTTCCTTTCTCCATGTTGATCAGACTGGTCCTATCAGGAGCAATCTCTAGATTAAACTTGTATTGCTTCAAGAAAGCGTCCGCCAAGTCTGTCCACTTCCTGATCCTAATATTGTCTAACCTCATATACCAACTGAGGGCCGATCCGGTCAGACTATCCTGGAAGAAGTATATTAACATTTTGTCGTCGGGATAACCTCTGCCATTTTGTTATAGTAGGAGCGGAGATGGGTCTTCGGGCATTCCATCCCAGTATACTTAACAAATTCCGGCACTCTGAACTTTTTTGGAATGACAATATTAGGTACTAAACATACCTCAGCGGCCCTAATTGGGTCAAACAAATCATTTCCTTCAATTGCCCTTAGCCTCTCTTCTAGGGCAGTCCACTTATCATCTCCTTCATGATTAGAGAATTTAAAGTCATGTGGATCTTCGTTTGTTAAATCCATTGTAATAGGGATTTGGATGGGCCGAGCAGGACTCTGCTTAGTTGGTGTGTTTGCCCCTATGTTTATAGGTGCGACAGGAATTTGAGATGCTGCTGGTGCTTCATTAGGTTGAGTAGATGTTCCCGCTCCATCTCTGGCTCTTAATAATTGCTCTAACATACTGGTTAGGTGCGCCACATCATTTCGAACTCCTTCTAGTTCTCTTTGGTACTGAGATTCCGGTTGTGACCTTCCTTCGTTTTCCATTCTTGCTCTTTGCCGAGTGTAGGGGACTTTGGAAGGGGGACCTATGTTTCACGATCTGGAGGCGTATGATAAATTAAAAACAAAAAATACGTGATGCGAATGTGATGCACATGTAATGTGTATATATGCATATTTTGCAAGCTGATTCATGACTTTCGCAACCTTTAAGCAAGATTTCTGAGTTGACCTGATTACCATAAAGGAGGGGTTTGCCAAGTTCTTATCATGGTGGCTTACCAAACTCATCAAAAAAGGAAATACGTCATGGACTTCTTATAAATAACAAAAATTGCTCATACAAAAACAAACAATGGGAAAGAGAGTCCTATACATTGCTACCTCTAAAAAGCATTTCCTCTATTAGCTAAATCCCCAATAAAACCAGCCATGGCCACCACGTATTCTCGATACTTTGAAGCATCATTTCCAACTTGGGTGGCTTGTTGTTGCAACCTTTCTGCGTAACGGGCTACTTGCTCAACCTGTTTTTCCATGTGTCTTATTCTGGCATGGAATACGGTGTTATCTTCGATTATTGCTTCGTTGCTGGCTCCTAAAGCTTCGTTGCTTCTTTCCAATACTCGCACCATACCCTCTGATTGTGCCAACTTATCTCTTGTCCTTTGTAGCTCTTCCTTGGCGATATCCAGCTCCGCTATTTTGGAATTGATCTGAACTGCAAAGCTGTCCATGTAGTCTTGGCATTCTTGACGCTCTTGCTTAGCCTTACTCATATCTTCTTCCATCTCGCAGTAGTGGCTTCTCAACTCCCTTAACTTTTCTTCTCGTACCTCGCTCTCCGCTTGTAAAGCCCTCATCCTTCCTTTTGAAGACTCAGCTCTCTTCTGGTAATCTCTCATGTCAGACTCAGCGGCCATTCTCGCATTTCTTTCTTCCTCTATCTGCACCATGTATTGAGCTCTAACCTTCCTTTCTTCTTCTATGTCGAGGTTGGCTAGACGATTCTTCTCCTTCTCAACTTCTATTTTCTTTAAAAGAAGTTTCCTTCCCTTCTTCAAAGAATCCATCGTCTCCTTATCATCATTCACGCCTTTTGTTGCCCTCTTAACCTTAGCCAATTCTTTTTCTGCTATCCCATTCTTCTTGACCAACTCATCATAATCGGCTATTCGATTCCTTAACTCAGCCTGGACCCCCGTTGTTATGTCTTCAGCTACCTCAGCCCTTTTCTGCCATTCCTTTAGAGACATTAGCTGCTTCTCTTGTTTTTCTAACCGCTGATTCAAGAAAACCCTCATCGTATTTTCCTCCTCTAGCTGGTTCTCTAACAATTGTTGTCGCCCCTTACTTTTGCTGAGTTCTATTACACACTGATCTAGCTGCTTTCTTAGATCTTCTTCGTCATCCTTTCTTTTCCTTTTCTGTGTTTCTATCGCTGCATCTGACTGTTCTTGTGTAGAGAGACCCTTTACTTCAGAAAAATCCTCATTCCTCCAAACTGTATAATTATGGCTGAATGAGGTTTCAAAACTGCTTCCTTCTTCTCTTTTCACCTTCACGGGCCTTTCCCAATCCTGTCGGATAAGCTCCATTTCTTTGATGAACGGTTGGTGCTTGAATAAACCAATGAAATCAGCTAAACCCAAGGTTCTTGGCGTATATTGCATTCCGCCTAACTGCCTTGTTACGAGGGCGGGCGCATAACTGATGTAACCAGTTACACCAATTAAAGGAACCCATATCTTGCTTCCGCAGCTCATTGTGCAAATAGCATTGTTCATCCACGGTGCTTTCCATTTGAAGTTGCTACTTGGCAATGCTGCATACTTATCCCTCCATGCCTTCTCATCCCAATTCTTCCAAGTCTCATCTATGGTAATCTTTAACGGTCGCAAGTCAAACCACCAAAAGTTGTTAAAGATGTCTCTTGGTGCTTCGATATGACTGATTATCCATAAGTACAACATAGGGACGCAGCACCTCATAGCTCCTTTTCCATGTGTTCGGCAGTGATTAGAGATAACATGGTTTCCCCCAAGATGGCTGAGGAAGGATTGATCCGGTCATGCTCATATTCGATGAAGACACTTGCTGCTTCTAAACTGATGACCCCAATTTCAGAAGGGAACAACACTAGCCCAAAAATGGCGAAGGCCACCAACCTATATCGTTCGTCTCCCAACTTGCCTTCTTCGGCGTTTTTCTTCATTCGAGCTTCAACGATCTTCCATTTAAAACCCCCTTCAGCAACTCTACACTGGCTGATCTTTCCTAAGCCTAATAAACTGACTACTTCCGAAGCTGTATCTTCAAATCTGCGTCGGCGGTAGATTCGGCAGTTGTCATTTGGAAAATCCAGGATTCTCTCATATTCTTCCAAGGTGGGTGTCATATCGATGTTTCCAAAGGTAAAGCAACGATAACTGGGATCCCAAAAATTCAGAAGGGCTTTGATCGCCGCTGCTTGTACAGGCAACTTCATTATATGTGCAATCCTCCCATATCGCCTTTCAAACAGGGTCTCGTCAACATATTCCATGATAGGCAATAACTTTCCTAAATCGTTTACCATGTGATTTACCTTGGTAATGCATGGTAACCCACTAGCATCGATTCTTGGATATTTTCCTTCGGCGATCTGAGCCAACTCAGACTCTTGCCCATATTCTTGGAAAGAGAGGTACTTAGTCATGATTTCAGCTCAAAACCTGAGTTGATGAAATTAACAATTAATCGTGATGCAAATGAAAATAAGATTCATAACCTAAAGACAAGCTCTATTTATTAAGTGAGAGAGGGTAGTTTTTTCTATCTGGTCTCGAAGGGTCTCATATCTGCCCAGTGACATTCTTCGTAAAGAAGTATGGGGGCGTTGCAAGGAACAGTTAAGACACGTATGCCCACCATTACCAAGCAGGCACTCAGATATGAGTTGGGTGTTTCACGCATTTAAACCCTGACCAATAGTCTTAGGGTAAATCGCTAATTCCCCACTTAACTTAAAGTTTGTGTGTGCTTTTCAAAATTAAGGCAAGTGATGCATGAAACAATTATATACAATGCATGAATAATATGCGTGTAAAATAAAAACAAATACGCAAATAAATAACATGAAAGGAATATATTAAAAATAAGCACAGGAAAACACAAATAAATCAGACAAAAACAAAGCTTAGTCTACAAAGTCCCAAGTGGAGTCGCCATTCTGTCGCACCCCAAAAAATCCGCATATCGCGGGTCCGACTGGCGAAAATTTTTTATTTATTTTTATTTGGTTCTTTGGAGTCGCCACCTAGTATTTTGGTCACTAGGAACCTAACTGGTCTCAGAGATCGGGTACGGAGACTGGTTGCGTAAAGGGAAGGTATTAGCACCCCAAATACGCCTTACCTAAGGTAAGCTGCATTGTTTTATTGTCTGATAAAAAAAGCTAAAGTGTTATTGTGTTTTCCTAGTTGTTGGTCTGTCTATGGTTCAAGAAAAATCCTCCTCAGTAAGGAGGTCTTTATCTTATCGGGTAAAAAAAAAAAAAAAAAAAAAAAACCTAACCGTTCTAACGTCCATACCAAAATTTTATTAATAATATTTAGGAATACGTTTTACGTATAAATTCGTAATCCCGAATATTAAAAGAAAACAAAAAGATTTTTTTAGAATTTTTGAAATATTGGCCTAGTTCTCATGGCTTGAATAAATTGGTTATTAAAGCCAAAATGCATGTTAATACAAATATTGTTTTGAAAATTTTCTTTGTTGTGTGAAAATATGATGTTATAATATTTATGTATATATATTGGAGAGACTAGGCCGTGTTTTAAAACAAAAACAATTTTTGGAAAATATTATTTTTTTTATGCTTTGACGAAAATCGGGTGTTTTAATACTGAGCTTGTATCCTTACGGTATAAAAATACAACCCAATATTAATCCTCTTTGCTAAAAAAAATATGCAGAAAAATCAATAATATTTTTAGGGACTTTTTAGAATTTTTTGAAAGCAAAAACATTTTTTATTCTGAAAATCTTTGATGTTTTGACGAAAACCGGGTATTTATAACACTGATTTTGTATCTTTACAGTATAAAAATACAAAACCAAATGTGTAAAGCAACAAAATATTTATATGAAAAGAAAATAACAACCAAAATTTTTTTTTAGATTTTTTTTTTTAAAAAAAAAAAATGTATATATGTAGATACCCATATAATAATAATAACATAATATAATTATAATATATTTATATATTAAAAAGGGGCTGGACCGGCCCAAACCAAACTGGGCCGGACTCAGCCCTAACAGTCGTTGGGCCGACCTCGGCCCAACCGGTACTGGGCCGAACTCGGCCCAGAAGGTACTGGGCCGAACTCGGCCCACCATGTAATGGGCCGAACTCGGCCCAGAAACTAATTAACCTCGGTCTGGGCCGGACCCGGCCCAGACCGCCGGACTGGGCCAGATCCCTCTAGCCCGTCCACATAACTCTGGGCCAGACACAATCTGGCCCAGAGAGAAAAAAAGAAAACACGGGGGGGGAGAATTAATTTCCCCCCCCGCCTCCTACATGCAGAACGATTCTGCATGCAGGAGGCAAAACATATATATATTAACAGAAAAAATGCAGGGGGAGGAGAGGAGGCGTACCTGGTGCTGGCGGAGCTGCGGTGGTGGTGGCAGTGTCCTCGCTTCACGGACGGTGGCTTCTCTCTCCTCTGTTACAGGGTTTCTCTCTCTTCCTCTCTCTCTTTGTTTTTTTTTTTGTTTCGGGGTTCCTCTCTTTCTCTCTTTTTTTTTTCGTGTTATTCTTTTCTCTTCCCCTCTATCTCGCTGGTTCTATCTCTCTCTTCGGTCTCGTCTCTCTCTTTTTTCTTCTCTTTCGCCGGTTCCCCCATCTCTCCTCTCGGCCTCTCTCTATTTATAAGCAAAAAGGAAACGGTTAGTGCGCCTTCAATCACGCAACGGCTGGTCGGCCACTCTTGCTTTCGGTGGTGGTGGTGGGGACGAGGAGAGAGAGGCGGGAAGTTTTGAAATTTTTCCCTTTTTTTCTTTCGTTTCTGTTCTGTTACAAACGGGGGGGAAGGAGATGATGAACAGTGTCGTTCAAAACGGCGTCGTTTTGAATAAAACGCGCCGTTTCATTTAAATGGCCAAACTTCAAATCAGTCCTCCAAATCGGTCCCTGCCCCTCTTGTTGGCCGCCTTTTTCATTTTGGTCCTTGGCATCTGATTTATGCAATTTAGCCCTCAATTGATTAATAAACTTTCAATTTCTTCAATTAGGCCCCTGAATCGAAAAAATAGCAGCCCCTCCATTTACGCGCCTCTTCCAATTTGGTCCCTGGCTTCGGATTTTCTTAATTAAATCCCTAATTGGCCCTTAAACTTCAATTTTTATGCAATTGAGCCCCTGATTTGACCCAATAAATTCCTAAAAAATATATTTTGGCCCCAGAACTTAAATTTCTCCAAATTAAAGCCCAAATTGACTTAAAAATTAATTTTTCTTGCAATCAAATCTTCTATAAATTCAAATAAAAATCCAATTAAGTCCATAAAAATCCAATTAAGTCCATAAAAATCCAAATTTGGGCTTTTCTCCTCAAAATTCAAATTTTCCTTCTCAATAGGGCTTTCATCCTTCAAGAATATACTGTCAAAAATTTAATCCTTGTATTTTTGAATTCCTTGACCAATTTTCTGACTGTTTTCCGGGCGCTTCTGCCTCCGGTTATTTTTTCTAACCTCTTTTGGCTATTTATTTTATTTTTCAGGGGGACCCAAAAATGGGTTACAACAATAAAATTGAAAATATATTAAAGAAGAATTTAATATTTTGATCGGATCACGTTTAAGAATTATAACTTATACGTAAGTGATATTTCTAATTCCGATGAAAAGACAATTATTAAAACTTCTTTAACACATCAAACTCGCGAAGCAGCTTACCTCAGGTAGGGTGCGTTAGGGGTGCTAATACCTTCCCTAACCACAACCAGTTCCTTACCCGCGAATCTCTGACAAGACCAGTACATCCGGTTTCCTAGTAGCCTTCAATAAATTACTAGGTGGCGACTCCAACAAATCAATTCAAATGACACAACAACAAGTAAAATCGCTAGCCGATGCCGCGCGCGGATTTTTCGACGTGTGACAAATGTGTCTCACAATCTTCTATCAGGTCCAATACCAAGAGGAAACCAATTCGAGACATTTGACAACACTTCATTTGATGCGAATCCAGGATTGTGTGGAAAGCCTTTATCAAAAAAATGTGGAAATGGCGAGGACTCGCTGCCAGCACCTGAAGAAGATGAGGGCTCGGGACTTGAATTTGGTTTGAAGGTGGTGGTGATAGGTTATGCAAGTGGTTTGGTAATTGGAGCCATTCTTGGATGCGCTATGAACACAAGGAAGTATGAATGGGTGGTGAAGAATTACTTTGTGAACAAAGGTCAAAATTTGGAGACTCGCCTGTGTAGAAATTGATTTCTAATTATTAGGATGTTTTCCAGTTTGTTGTATTATCTTGTATTCTCGTATTTCCTCTTCCTTCTTCCCCCCCCCCCCCGGTTAATTTTCAGTGTAAGGTTAAGAGTGAATTTCTCTTGGATGGTCCATGTAACGTGCTAAAAATATCATGATGATGTCTTTAAAGTAATTAGTAATGTAACATATAGTATGTTGAATATTTGTGTACACTAGTAGTCTATAGTACGAATTTTAGATGAAAAACATCTTAATATAATTCGTGCTGCTATAATATGTGACTGGAGAGTTACTGATGCATGCGTAAGTTAAACATAATAACAAATAATAATAATAAAAAAAAACAAGAATTTTAATGAGCGACTGCAAATATAAATTTTAAGTTTATGAATTTTATTTTTTCTAAAATAAAAATAATAAAATCTACCTCCTTAGGAGGTTTACACTTAAATAAATAAAAAACTCTACCTCAACTAAAAAACAAAAACAAAAATATAAAATTACAAAGGAAAGAAGTATAAAATCCAAAAATTAACATGAAATAAAAAAAATAACAAGAAAAATAACAAAAATAAAGGCTCGGTGCTAGATTTTCAAATTTTAAAGATCTGATGGTCGGAGTAGCGATTCCATGCGACTTAAAGGAAAATAACCTCTGTAAACTCTTGTAAAAATTTGAGTACAATCTAATGATTGAATTAAAAGTTAGGACTCTTGTTGCACGTGTGCGGCGGCGCGGCGATCGTCCACCCTCAAGGCAAAATCAGTATATTTATTCCTGGCAAATATAAGGAGAGACAAGGAATTCTTGTCTCTATATGTAAAAAAAAAATGGACTAGGAGTCGCCACCTAGTATTCTGGTTACTAGGAACCTTAACTGGTCTTTAGAGATCGGGTACGGAGACTGGTTGCGTAAAGGGAAGGTATTAGCACCCCAACTACGCCCTACCTAAGGTAGGCTGCATTGTTTTAATGTCTGATAAAATCTAAGGTCGTGTTTGTGGTTTTTCTTATTATTGTTCGGAATACGCATTACATGTAATGTCATATCCCAAGTTGTATTAAAATAATAATAAAATATCCGGAATATGTATTACGTATAATTTCATACCCCGAATACTAAAAGATAAACAAAATAAAATTTTGTTGTGTGTTTTGAAATTTTGGCCAATATTCTCTTGACTTTAATAAACTGGTTATTAAAGCTAAAATGCATGCTAAAACATATTTTTTTGTGTATGAAAAATACAAACATGATTTTTTTAACTTTTGAGACATTTGGCCGTATGCACAAAAATATATATATTTTTTTTAATTTGTTTTTGTATTCTTAAAAATTGAAAACCAGGTATTTCAATACCGGATTTGTATTTTACGATGTAAAAATACTGCCCGATATTAAACAAAATGACATAAAAACTATGCGGAAAAATTATAAAATGGTGAAACAAATATTTTTTATACATGTGAATAGTGACGTGAACAGTGGCTTACAAACCGCGTGAACAATATTGTGGGACGAAAACCGGGTATTTTAATACCGGATTTATATTTTTAGATGTAAAATACAAAATAATATTAAAATGTGCTTAAAAAAACATTTATAAAATTTTTAACAAAAATAATTTAAAAATAAAAATTAAAATAAATAAAAATAAAAAAATTAATTATGGGCCGGCCCGGCCCAAATGCATGGACTGGGCCAAGAGGCCCATTTACATGGGCTGGGCCTTCGGCCCAGCCCAGACCCAAACGGGCTGGTTACTGTGCATCAGCACAGTAACCAGCCCTTCGTTATTTGCAGAACGTGAAATAATTCATGTTCTACATGAAGGCGCAGCGGCTAACGAAAGGAGGCAGAGGTGGGGAACGAGATGGCGTACCTGCGGTGGCGTTGAGGCGGTGCTGCTGGCGGTGGAGACACGGTGGCCGGCGGTTTTCTTCTCTCTCTCTCCTCTATTTTTGTTCTCTTCTCTACCGATTCTCTTTCTTCTTCTTTTTTTCTTTTTCTTTCTGTTTCTCTCGTCTCTCTCTACCCTCTTTCTATCGTGCAATCCTTCTCCTTCTCCCCCTCTTTTTTTTCTTCTCCTTCTTCGGTTCCCTTCCCCTGTTTTTATAGACAAAACCAGGGGAAGACCGAATGGTGGGGCGGCCACTGTTGGCCGCCCCTCCACTATCTGTTCAAAAGGTGGCAAGTGGGCTGGTGTGGTAGGCGTCTTATTGCGCCAAAACCGGGAAAGAAGTTCGGCGAAAAGTGGAGAAGAAAAAAATTCTTCTCCCCTGTTCTCTGCGTGCGCAGGGAAGAAGACAATGGTGCCGTTTCAAAACAGCACCGTTTTGCATGTAACGGCGCCGTTTTGGTCAAAACGCGTCGTTTCATTTAAAAGGAAAAGACGGTAAACCATGTCAGATTCAAATTTAGTCCCTCAATGTGCGCGCGTTTTACGATTTCGTCCTTGGTCTCGGATTTCTGCAATTAAATCCTTAATTGGCCATTAAACTTCATTTTTTATGCAATTAAGCCCCTGATTTGACCAAATTAACTTCCAAAAATTATAATTTGACCCCAGAAAATTAATTTCTTCCAATTAAAGCCCAAAATAACTCCAAAATCAATTGTTTTTGCAATTAAAACCTCTATAAATTCAATTAAACCTTCAATAAAATTTAATTTAGTCCATGAACTTCTAATTTTGCATTTTTCTTCCTCAAATTGAATTTTCTTTATCATTGGGGCTCGCATCAGTCAATGATATACTGTCAAATTTTAATTTTAATTTTTTTGAACATCCTCAATCAATTTTTAAACATTTTTAAGGCGCTCTGGCATTTTTTTCACTGTTATATTTTTTGATAATATATTTTTTTGAATATTTTTGTATTTTTTTAGGTGAAGACCCAAAAATGGGTTACAACAACTCTTATGAGCTATTATTCTGGTTTGGCATAACCAGACCACTTCTTAAACCTAGTCTTATCCCACTAGTTTATACATATATTTGTTAGATTATTCATGTAATTTATCTGGAGCAAATTCCCATTTAATTATGGTAGATCCACATCTGACTACTCAAAATTATTTATTATCGCTAGCTTGACTACTTTAATTGGGTGTGTCGACAACAACTATTTTCCTTACTCTTATTAATGAGACTTTCGATTTTCATTAATTATTTGATTTTCGAGGTAATCACAACTTCTGATTGATGATGGACTAAAAGCCTCAATCTTGGCTCATGAAATGGACTAATAATCTGTCATTGGCCCCAAAGCAGATTAATGTTTTATAGGGCTTTTTTGGAAGTTAAAAAAACATAGCTAGATTTTCTCTGATTTTTTCCTTCTTTTTGATACTAGGGAAATAGTTTCCGATGTAAGTTATTGATCAAATATGATTATGCCCTCAATCAAAGTTAATTAAATTGGCGAGAAAGATTGATAATATGTTTCTTGGAACAAATTTGCTGTATAGAATACCAGGAGTACATGGTCAAGGGTTTAAATCTTCTAAAACCCAGCAGCTAGCTCTCATGTCAGAGTTTTAGGAAAAGAAAAAACATTATTAGTAGAGTAAGATTTTATGATATTCAAGAAGTCAGTAGGAATAGTTATTATCTGAGTCTATTTTGAAGAAAAATAGATATTTAATGAAAGAAAAAAAATTAAATGTGAGATTTATCACAAGTAATAATAATATTTCTATCAAAAGCATGGTTGACGTGAAGATTTCTCGTACACTGATCTTTTCATTCCATTCTTTGGAGAGAATGGTTTCTCCCAGCACAGCACCAGCATTACTTCTTTCTTTCGAAGAACTCTTCCTCTGCCCATTAATCACTTAATTTCCATCAGAACTGAAACTAAATTGAAAATAAGTAAAAATATTCATTATTACGAGAGCTATCCATTCTTTTAAATATTGAATCTGCTCATTATTAATTATCACATTTCCTATTTCTATCATGAACGGGTTTTTAAGGAAGAGGCTTTGAACATTTTGGTTGTTAAACTCGACCAATTAGAGTGTTAATTTTTTTTAAAATGTATATTCCATCAATGAAGACTTCTTGTAGCCTTCGGATAATTTTTCCTGGATGCACTACTTTGTTGACCTTTCCACCAGACAGAATACTTTTCCTGTACTTTTTTTTTTTCAAAAAAAAAAAGTACAGGAAAAGTATTCTGTTTAATACTTTGTTTACTAATTTTCAAATAGAGAGTTGACAACTCCTCCATCCTCTCCGAAGCAACCTCTGAAGGTGCCAAGGTTATCATAACTATTAATGGTAACAAAACAGAAACAGAAAGAGATATTGAGACATTGGTTGATTATAGAAACAAATCAACTGCAGCAACAAGGAAGGTTACGTTGGAGGACAAGATAGAAACAAAAAGAGACGTTGGCTGATTATGAAAGTAAATCAGCTGAGAATTAGGCTATTCAATATATTCAATTTAAGCAACTTGTATTGCTATATAATAATCAACAGCCCCGCAGAATATATTGCTGTATATTCACATTGTTTTCTCAAGAAACAGAGAAACCTTTTAATATACCTATCCTCTGCAATTTTTCTCTATAACAACCCTGAGAAAGTAAGTGTTTTTTTTAATTAAAAAAATTTAGTTTTTATGTTTGTCATTTTAGCGTGTCTCTCTTTAATAATCCACATGTGGGTTTTATTACTGCAATAGCTATTTTACTCTAGCTGCGTCATGGTTCATATATTATTAAAAAAAACATTTATGAAGGTTTTTTTTTATATATTTTTATAGATAAAAAAATTAAAACTTTTAGGCATATATGTAATTAAATAAATTAAAAACTATGTGTTAATGAATAAATAAAAAAGTTATTAATGATAAATAAAAATAAAAATAAAAATAAAAAAATATTTAATCTCACAGTATAAAATATTTATCATATTGTGTTTGCTTAATCTAATATATTTAAATATTTTTTATTTAATAAAACTATAATAGAAATAGAAACACATATTAAATTGATTGAATAAAATAAAATAAAAAACATCATGCATATATATATATATATATATGTATGTATGTATGAGAAATATTATCTCAAGAAAATATATTTATTTTACAAAGTCCATTTATACAAAAGATAAAAGAAAAATTAAAGCTAATTGCTTAGGCTTGTTATTTATTTATTTATTTTATATTTGAAAGGTATGTCCGCCCCTATTTATCTTGAAAAACATTAATTTTCAAGACATTTCAACCCCAAAACATCTTACTAGCACCCTTAAAACATCCACAAACCAATTCATCAACTGAAAATATTCAAAAAAAAAATATAAAATCAAACTGAGTTAGATTTCTCTTCCTCGGCTTAATTAGATCTATTTTTTAAGTAATATTGTGAGTCTAAACAATCATTATCAAGCCCCTTTCATCTCATGTAACATGTAGAAAACAAAAAAAATTCATTTCTTGCTTGATCAAAAGAGTTATTACAATGTTTTGTATAAAAAAATAGAAAATTATAATAATAATAAATAAAAAATATAAAAATATAAAATTTATTTCCTTTTAAATAAAAAATAAAATTATTAAACTGGATAAAAAATAAAAATAACTATTAAAATATTTATTTTTTTTTAAAAAAAGCTCATGCATAAATGACTTGTTAAGAAAAGAAAATCCATAGATTAATTATTCCAAGAATTTTTAAAAAGAAAACCTTTTACTCATTACAAAAAAAAGTTTTAAAATTATTTTTGACAAAAGTATCGATGACAACAACGAGAAGGATGATGATGGTATTTAAAACCTTTGACTCATTTAAATTTTTGTTACTATTTCCATTTAATTTTTGGACAACTTTTAAAAATATTTTCAATAAAAAGGGAAAATAGTTTTGATAAACATGAAAGCCTATTACTCATTAATTTTAATTATTTTGAGAAACTTGAACTAAAAAAGTATTTTTTTTAAAAAGACATGAAAATATTTGAAATGAAAACTAAAAACTTTTTTTTTTTATTTAGTTTCGTAAGTGGAGTTGAAATGATAAAAAGAAAAGTTACATTGTTTAAATCAATTATCTAGCATCTAAACATTCAATTAATTCACATATTCCAGCGTTTAGAATAAGAAATTAGGTGATCAAATCGAACTTCTTTTTTACAAAAGAAATTGAAGGGTTTTTATTTTATTTTATTTTATTTTTTATCACAGAGGCTTGAAGAGCTCTTCATTATTTGCAGCCACACATTCTTTGCACATTGAAAAAGATAAATCAATGAAAAATCACATGAAAACTATTGAATACCAACAAAAAACATAAAATAGTTATAAAATTAACTCCAGTCATCCACATGAAAATATTTTTGTTCAATAATAATTTTAAGCAAAATTTTAACCCAAAAAATAAATGAATCCCACTTTTAATTTGATCTTAAATGCTTCTATTCACCATATTTTTTTATAAACAAATTCTAACTGTTTTAAATTAATCCCATTAATTCAATATGGGGCCGGGTCAAATTATTTAGTATCTTTATATAATCAATCCCTTCATCCACCCATGCATTATAAACATTTAATAATCCACGTTGTTTTCAATCAAATCTTGTTTCCTTCACAAGAACTAATTATTTGTGGTGGTAATGCATATGTTTCTAGCATCTAAACCATTCTGTTTAAAGCCCCACGTTTGTCTTAATCACTGTCTCTGTCATTAATCACAGGGATAAGATGATTAAAGATTAAATTGCAGTTCTTCTGAGCAACAACAAACAACATCAATGGCGCCATCAAGGCAATAAGGACTTTGAATCAAATTGGCAGTACTGAAATTTCAGTATGCAGGAGTAGTCCATTCAAATTAATTGTGAAACAACCACTAAAAGCGATCGATATATAAACAAGAAAATGAAACCAACAATTAAAATTCATCTAAATTTCCATGGAAGCAATAATATCATAGTGTGATGGTCACATGCAGAACATTTTAGAGTTGTTTTCAACCAAATCTTGTTGGTTTCATGAGTGTGATGGTCACATGCAGAACACTTTAGAGTCCTCAACCCATCTCCCACGTTTATCTTAATCACTGTCTCTGTTACATCTATTAGTTTTAGCAAACATGATATACAAATATTTGAAATGAAAACTAAAACCCTTTTTTGATTGAAAATATATATATATACTCTCATAGCTTTTCCCTTCTATTTTTATTGAAGAATACTTTTATTTTTATTAATTTCTTAATATAGATTTTTGTTATAATTTTTTTAATATGACTTCAAGGCCTTGGTTTGCCATTTAAAAATACATCAACATTCCACTTTAGCATACTATAGGAGGAGATAGCCAGGAAAAATCACTTCTTATATTTATCTTGTTAGTCCACATGAGAAGATCACTTGATAAATAAAGTAAATCTGATCTAATATAACAAAAATTATTATCATTACATTTCATCCAAATAACAATCCGATAAATAAAAAATACATATCATCCTTTTGTATTTCTTTCTCGTTAAAAATCATATTGTCACGGGCATTCTGAATAGACCAAACCACACCAAAGTGGAACAAACATTACACTTTTTTTTCATAGATTCTAAAAGTTTATTTCCCCGTTTCTTAAAGAATCATTAAAATGAAAAGAAAAAAAAATTACGTTCATCTAAGTCTTCAGAGTTGGCCACTTAACTTTGGCAATGGCAGTGGAATATTGGAACTTGTTATCGAGCAAAGTCCATCATGCTTTATGAAACAAGACGAAGACTTAGACTTTGAATAAAATCGACCGTACTGCCAGATGGTCTTGGAGACGGAGACTACTCATGTGCACTACTTGTCGTCAAACCAGGTAGAATGATTTATGAAATGGGTGAGGTAGCAGAAATATATAGCCGGAAAAGCTATTTCAGCAGCAGCACCCAAAATACCTATACGAAACACAATTCATTATTTTGAGAAAAGAATACAGAACTAAAGGAAAAGGGCCTTCTGTACGAAAAAAATTGCTAGATTATTTTTTTGTTTTTTTTTAACAAACAATATTTTATTTTATTTTGCCCTTTTCCATTAAAATAACATATTAAAAAAAGAATACGATCAATTCTTAAACCCATTTGAATGTAGCAAGCTTGAGAATTAATGTATATTCAATTCATAAAAACTAGTAATTGCCAGTATGCTTATATCAAGGATGTTATTATTGTTGTGATCAAGGAAGCAATTTAAAATTCATCTCTAGAATTATCTGAAGTGATAAAAAACTTATAAAGAACTCAAATGTGACAATGGTATGATAATATGATATGATAACAACACTATATGTATAATTGTAATTGATCAAGATGGAAATCTAAAGAGAACTTGAATTTTTGGTGCAATCGCTAGGAAATTAAGATGGTTAAATTTCATTAAATTAGTTTTATTAGCACCTAAAGTATTATAAAATAAAGCATTATAATGAGATATAAACCATGATTTATAATATTTGATATTTGAACAAAATCAATCAAATTAAAACTAATTAGTAGATTGTGTTTCATGCATATAACTTTAATAAAAATTAATAATAAAAATAAAATAATTAATTCATAAAAAATTAAAAACAAAGCAGGTTGATTATATCAAAATTATGAAGCAATAAAAATTTCAGTTTATCATAAATAAGGACATTCTTGCTAACATAATAACCTTTAGAACAAATGCGGACATGGAAAGAAAAGGAATCCTTGTAATAGCATCTATTAACATCACTAGAAACATTATTAAATTACTTTTTCCTTAAAAATCCCTTTATTCGTTAATTGGTTAAAGTCGAACGGTCATGCCATCAAATAGAGGAAAAATTAATAGCTACTTAATATATATAATCGATTGATGGCTCGATCCAATAGAAATAATTCGTGAAAAATCTCCATTGTTTTCAATCAAATCAATGAAAAATACAATACTTTGTTTACTTTTCTACCAGACTGAATATTTTTGTCTATATAAACTGCTTTATTTCACTTCTTTGCTTATTATGAAGAATAAAGATTATCTACTACAAAATATGGCAGCATCTGTGAAAACCTATTACTCAGTTTTCAAAATTATTTTGATAAAATCGAAAACTAAAAATATATATTCTTATTAAAAATGATATAGAACATTTGAGATAAAAACGAAAAACCTAGATTGCTAAAAATCATGGTTGTTATGGCATGATGAATCCTCAAACATAGATTGAAGGATGTGTAGGCAAATTTACACGAAACATCATCTGCACTTTGATGCATTTTATCCTCTGTTTTCTGAAATACGCTTAGCATACTCTGGTCACATTAATTGGTGTTCTGGCACTATAAAATTCAACTGAGAATTTTCTGGCCACCTATTCTCTGCCTTTCTCCTACTAATGTTAAGCTGCTATATATAGATTTGAATTCAAAAGGGGCTCTCTTGATTAAATGATGTTTGCCATTCAATCTAGGATAATGGAAAACTCATTAAAATGAATGAATGCTGTGCTAGCATAGATCTCTTAGTTATGGTTGCAGAGTCAATTTTTGTCAAAGCGAAACATGAGCTTTGTCAGTAGTAACAATTGCAGTGATTTCTGCTTTGCTGGATTTGATGGAGCAAATGTTTTAGGAAGTGAAAAAAGATCAGTCTGGTGGATTTACAACGGTTCGGCAATGTTCAAAATGGAAGTTGAATTACATTAACAACTTCAAAAGTTATCTGCTTCTAACTTCTGGATTCATTGAATTACATTACAAGTTCAATCATGAACCTGAACCCATCTTTCCAAAAACTCCTAAGAACAAACCTATCACCCAAAACGCACGCAAATGAAATTAACTCAAGCACTACAAAAAAAAAAAAAAAAAAAAAACCTAACACAGCTCTGATATGGCCCCAACTGAGCAAGTTGATGCAGTGGGAAAACATTGGTATTCAGATGCATGTTTGAGAAGTGGTGTTCTGTCACTGAATTCTTAGCGACTAATTATAGATATCTTGGAAGATTTCTTCCATTAGCATTACATTTAAGTCATAATTAGCTATATATTTGTCAGTCGGTTTTTCCAAGTTTATATTCTGCTGCTGTGACAATCATGTATTTTATTGCAGTGCTCTTATGTGTTGTATATCCCCTTCCTTTAACTGATTATTCAGCCAAAGAAAAGCGAGAACACGAAGGAAACCATGTCAAGAAGGAAACTTCTCAACCACTTGCTTAAAGAATTATTAAAGTGATAGGAAAGAAACTTCTCATCCACTTGCTTAAAGAATTATTAAAGTGATAAGATGGTTGTGGTGGTGATAGACTCTTCAGATTTGGCCAATTAACTTTGGCAATCGCAGTGGAATATTGGAACAAGACGAAGACTTAGACTTTGAAAGAAATTGACAGTACTGCCAGATGGTCTTTGGAGACGGAGACTATTCATGTGCACTAAACCAGGTAGAATGATTTATGAAATGGGTGGGGTTGCAGAAAATATAGCCGGAAAGGCTATTTCAGTAGCAGCACCCAAAATTACTTTTACTCAATGAAAAGATAAATTTATGGTAAAATACTTTTGATAAGAGTATCGATAATAATATATAGTACTAATTTAAGAGAAAAATCAAAACCTTTTACCCTTTTAAGTTTTTGTTAATATTTTCATTTATCTTTTTTTGAAAACTTTTAAAAATATTTTCAATAAAAAGGACAGATAGTTTTTGATAAAAATGAAAGCCTATATTACTCATTAATTTTTGTTAAACATTGTTTCGAGAAACTTCAAAACTAAAAAAAAATTAAAAAATTATTTTTAGCAAAAATGATATAAAAGTATTTGAAATAAAAACTAAAAGCCTTTTACTTTTGTATTTTTATTGAAAAAAATTAATATTTTGAGAGCTTTCCTTTTAATTTTTATTAAAAAACACTTTTATTCTTATTATTTTTTATATCATCGAGGAGATAATTTTTCCTTAAAAATCCCTTTATTCGTTAATTGGTTAAAGTCAAACGGTTATGCCATCAAATAGAGGAAAAATTAATAGGTACTTAATATATATAATCGATTGATGGCTCGATCCAATAGAAATAATTAGTGAAAAATCTCCATTGTTTTCAATCAAATCAATGAAAAATACAATACTTTGTTTACTTTTCTACCAGACTGAATATTTTTGTCTATATAAACTGCTTTATTTCTCTTATTTGTTTATTAAAAAAGATAAGAGTTTCTTTACTAAAAAAACATGGCATCACCTGTGTGTTTCTTAACCATGCGGATGCTTTTGCTCCTTTTGCTGTCTTTGTTTCATCTTAGAGCTTGTTATTCTTCTCCTTCCATGCAGCCACTGTGTCATGATGACGAGAGCTATGCCTTGTTGCAGTTCAAGGAAAGCCTTGTCATTGATGAGTCCGCTTCTTCTGATCCTTCTGCTTATCCTAAGGTTGCATCATGGAAAGTTGATGGAGAAAGAGGTAATTGCTGCTCATGGGATGGTGTTGAATGCGATGGGGCCTCTGGTCATGTGATCGGCCTTGATCTCAGTAGCAGCTGTCTTTATGGCTCCATCGACTCCAATAGCAGCCTCTTCCACCTTGTTCAGCTCAGAAGGCTGAATCTTGCTAACAACGACTTCAACAACTCTGAAATCCCTTCTGAGATTCGAAATCTCTCAAGGCTGTTTGATCTAGATCTCTCAATGGCTGGCTTTTCTGGGGTGATACCATCTTCACTTGGTAATCTTACAAAACTAAACTATCTAGACCTTTCTGATAACAGTTTCTCTGGGAAAATCCCTTCCTCTCTTAGAAACTTGACTCAGCTCACCGTCTTAAAGCTTTATGAAAATAAATTAACTGGTCAAATTCCAACTTGGATAGGAAACCAAACCCAGTTAATCTCACTGGACATTTCAGACAACAAACTGTACGGTCCAATTTCAGAGTCTATTTTTAGGCTTCCCAATCTTGAAACCCTTAACCTAGAAGAAAATTTATTCAGTGGCATTGTAGAATTTGGCCTTCTTAAGTCAAGAAGCCTTGTTTCCTTCCAATTATCTGGCAATAATTTGTCTGTGATTGGTAACCACAATGATAGTGCTGCTCTGCCAAAAATTCAAATTTTAGGTTTGGATGGATGCAATTTATCAGGCGAGTTTCCAAGTTTCTTACATGGTCAAAATCACTTGGAGTTTGTAGAACTCGGTGGAAACAAAATTGAGGGACACATACCAACATGGTTTATGAACTTGGGCACCGAAACTCTTTGGAGTTTAGATCTCAGAGGCAACCTACTAACAGGTTTTGAGGAATCTGTTGATATTCTTCCATGGAATAATCTACGATGTCTGAGACTTTCTTTCAACAAGCTTGATGGAGCCCTTCCAATTCCACCACTTTCCACCATTATCTATATAGTCTCAGACAACCGTTTAAATGGAGAAATTCCACCAGCAATCTGCAATCTGACATCTCTTGTTATCCTCCAATTGTCTAACAACAATTTGAGTGGCAAGCTTCCGCAATGTTTAGGAAACATAAGTAACTCTGCTTCAGTACTCGATCTACACAACTGTTGGTGGGAGAAACCACTGGTGGTGGCTTTGAAACACTCAGAGGGGATAAAACACACTGGTTTTATTACAAAATCCGAAGCTTACAATTAACACAAAAACAAAAGCTTAAACACGCCCTCTCTCTCTTTCTTTCTCTTTCAAGTGTTTCTCTCTATTCTCTCCACACAAATAAACACAAGCTGGGCACTCTATTTATAGACAAAAAACAGAATACGAAAATCTACTGTTCCAGGTGTGAAGGCGGCTGTTGACCGGCGGTGTGAAGGCGGCTGGCGGCTGGCGGCTGCGGCTGGTGGCTGGCGGCTGCGGCTGGTGGGTGGTTGCCTTCCTTGACTATCTAGGTGCTTCTAGATTGAGTTTATTCAACAAATCTCCCCTTTAAACTCAATCGAGGGATGTCATGCCAAGCATGAACTTTAATCGGATGAATACTTCTCCTTTCAATGGCTTTGTGAAGATGTCAGCAACTTGATCATTTGTGTTGCAAGATATCAGTTGGACTTCTTCATTCTTCACATGTTCCCGGATAAAGTGATGACGTGTATCAATGTGTTTGCTCCTCTCATGATACACTGGATTCTTTGCTAATGCGATTGCTGATCGATTGTCAATATAAATCTCCGTAGGACTTTCTGGAGGAAATCCCAAAAACTTCAGCATATTTCTTAACCATATTGAATGGCATACGACTGAGTTGGCAGCAACATACTCCGCTTCACAGCTTGATAATGTGACAATCGATTGCTTCTTGGATGACCATGTGAAAGATGTGTCTCCCATGAAAAAGACAAACCCAGTTGTGCTTTTCCTTTCATCCAGATCTCTACCCCAATCACTATCCGAGTAGCCTACAAGATTAAAGTCTTTACTTGAGGTATAAAACATACCTTCATTCATTGTGCCTTTGATGTAGCGAAGAATTCTCTTGGCTGCATTCAAATGAGACTGGTCTGGTGTCTCCATGTATCTGCTGACGAGTCCGACTCCGTAGAGTATATCTGGTCTGGTACATGTCAAGTACCTTAAGCTTCCTACTAAGCTTTTGAAGTAAGTTGGATCAACATTTCCAACCTTACTCTTCCTCAATTCCACTCCATTCTCAACTGGAGTTGATACCGGATTGCAGCTTTCCATCTTGAACCTTTCAAGAATATCTTTGGCGTAACCGCTTTGGGATACAAAATCCCTTCTTTCTTCTGCGTTACTTCTAAGCCAAGAAAATGTGACATTAGACCAATGTCAGTCATTTCAAACTCCTGTACCATGCTTCGTTTGAAGTCGTCAAACATGGTAGGGTTGTTGCCGGTGAATATCAAATCATCAACATATAGGCACGCAAATAAGATGCTGCCATCTGCTCCTTTCTTCACATACATTGCGTGTTCATATGGACATTTTTCAAATCCATTATCTTGAAAATACCTGTCAATTCTAGTATTCCAAGCACGCGGAGCTTGCTTCAAACCATAGAGAGCCTTCTTCAACTTGTATACTTTGCCTTCATTTTCAGCATCAATGTATCCAAGTGGTTGTTCAACATAGATTTCTTCTTCTAGAAAGCCATTCAGAAATGCTGACTTCACATCGAGTTGATAGATCTTCCATCTATGTTGTGCAGCTAGTGAAATCATCAGTCTGATTGTCTCTAGCCGGGCTACTGGAGCAAATACTTCTCCATAGTCAATGCCTTTTCTCTGTTTGTAGCCTTTAGCCACTAATCTGGCTTTGTATCTTTGCACTTCTCCTTTGGCATTCTTCTTCGTCTTGTAGACCCATTTGACACCTATTGCTTTCTTGTTTTCTGGTAGATAAGTCAGCTTCCAGGTATCATTCTTCTCAATGGCATGTACTTCTTCATCCATTGCTTCTATCCACTTCTCTTCTGTGATAGCTTCATCGAAGCTTAGTGGGTCACTATCTGCAAAGAAACAAAACAGAGTTGTATCTTCCATAACCTGAGTGGTATCGTACAACTCTTCAAGATTCCGCATCCTTCTTGGTCCTTCTGATGAGGATGCTGATGGTGTTGATGATGATGCTCCTGGTGTGTTCCTCCTGTTGAATACAGGGAAACTGTGTGCAGGACTTTGTGGTTCAGCTGCTGGCACAATCGGTTCTTCGACAAGTACTGTTGGTACTTCTTCACCTTCAAGGATCAAATCCATGTTGATCCATTTGACTGCTTCTTGATCACCATTCCATTCCCAAGATTTATCTTCTTCAAAGATAACATCTCTACTCGTAATCACCTTCTTCGTGATGGGATTATACATCCTGTATCCCATCCTTCTTTCACCATATCCGACAAATATGCATTGCTCGCTTTTATCATCGAGCTTTCTCCTTCTTGCATCTGGGATCTTTGCATATGCCACACAACCAAAGACTCGTAGATGAGTTACACTTGGTTTGTGACCACTCCATGCTTCTTCTGGAGTGACTCCTTGCAAACTTCTGGTTGGGCAGCGATTCAACAGATACACTGCACATGATACAGCTTCAGCCCAGTATTGCTTGGGCAATTTCTTTGCTTTGAGCAGACTTCTTGCCATGTCAAGAATCGTGCGATTCTTCCTTTCTGCTACACCGTTCAGCTGTGGTGTATAAGCTGGCGTCGTCTGATGTCTGATGCCTTGTTGTGTACAATAGGCTTCAAAATCATTTGCTGTATATTCTCCACCTTGATCAGATCTTACGGTTCTGATCGTGTAACCAGTTTGCTTCTCCACAATTGCTTTAAAATCTTTAAAACAATTGAATACTTCTGACTTCCTCTTCAGAAAGTATATCCACGTCTTTCTACTAAAATCATCAGTAAAAGTGAGGAAGTACCTATTTTGTCCAGTCGACATAGGCGTAATTGGGCCACACACATCTGTGTGTACTAACTCCAGTGGCCTCTTTGCTCTCCAGTTGACTTCTTTGGCAAAACTGGATCTGTGATGTTTGCTGAGGACACAACTCTCACAGATTTCATCTGGATGATCAATGTGAGGCAAACCTTTGACCATCTTCTTGCTTGCTAGCATCTTCAAACTCGTGAAATTCAGATGTCCAAGCCTTAGGTGCCAAAGCCATTCTTCACTGTTGGTGATGGCACTAAAACACCTTGCTCCATCATACTGGATGTCCAAAGGAAACATCCTATTCTTGGACATTTTCACGTAGGCCATTAATCTCCCATTGTTGTCTCTAATTGTCAGATGACAATTTTTCGAGTAAAAACTATATCCTCTCTCCAAAAGTTGGCCTAAGCTGATCAGGTTCTGCTTTATGGCTGGGACAAAATACACATCGGCGATGTAGCTGGAATCGCCATTCTTCAACTTGACTGGGATGTTGCCTTTACCTTTGAATGGAACCTTTGTGGTATCTCCAAAAGTAACTAGACCTTGCTTGGTCTCATCTAGATCACCAAATAACTCTCGGTAGCCGCACATGTGGTTGCTGGCTCCAGTATCTAGATACCATATCTCCTCTTGTTTCTCGCCATGTCCTTGTTGGACAAGTAATGCAGATGCTTCTCTATCATCCTTCTCTGCATAGTTGGCTTGCTCACGTATCTCCAACGGAGCTTTCCATCGGCATTCAGTACTATAGTGCCCAAATTGATTGCAGCTATAACATTTGATATTTCTCTTGTCACGGTTATTGTAACCGCCTCCTCTTCCTCTGGGAGTGAATGATTGTTGGCCTCGGCCTCCTCTGGTGGTGTTTCTGCCACCTCTTCCTCTAAAGCTTGTATTCCAAGAACCTTTTCCTTGGAATTGCTGGAATCCTCCTCTGGATTGTTGACTTCCTCCTTGAGTGGTGTAGCCACTTGATGAAGTCTCCCCTTGCTCATATCTGTCCTTGAAAGACAGCTTTGCTTGTAAGGCATGTTCAATAGCCTTATCTTCATTTCGCATTACAATCTTCTGCTCATGAGCTTGCAAAGAACTCATAAGCTCATCCACTGTCAACTTGTCCACTTCCTTGGACTCTTCAATTGCGACAACAACATGATCAAATTTTGGATCTATGGATCTCAAAATTTTC
Organism: Populus davidiana x Populus alba var. pyramidalis; assembly: GCA_027475595.1. NCBI lineage: Eukaryota > Viridiplantae > Streptophyta > Magnoliopsida > Malpighiales > Salicaceae > Populus > Populus davidiana x Populus alba var. pyramidalis. The sequence goes on along the minus strand of JANKYH010000288.1, from coordinate 189,076 downwards.
TCAATAATTCGAGTGTCAATGAGGGCTTCTCCATTTCTTCTCATCTGGTTGACTATCACCATAATCCTTGTATGATAATCAGAAATAGATTCTGAGGACTTCATTCGTAATAATTCGAATTCTCCTCTCAAAGATTGAAGACGAATCTTCTTGATTCTGTCAGCACCTTTGTATTTCTGTTGGAGAGCCTCCCATATATCATGTGACGTTTCAGCGGAAGCTATTATCTCGAATGTATCTTCATCAAGACCTTGATAGATGATGGTCTTTGCTTTGTTGTCCTTCTTTCTGTTGACTTTGAGGGCTTGCTTCTGTGCCTCTTGTAAAGCATCTTCTCTTTCTTTGGACTCTGGTTCATCATAACCAGTTTGTACAATATCAAAACACTCTTGTGACCCAAGAAATGCCTTCAATCTGATGCACCAACTATCATAGTTGTCTTTGGTCAGCTTCGGGATGAGTGTATGTGTACCTTCTGTAGTCATTTTGCTCTTTTAATGACTATATCGCCTTCTGGGAGCCGAATTTGACCAAACGGACACTGTAGATCGCTCCGGAATGGTCCAAATAGTCGGGAACCGTTCTGACTTTGTTGAAATCGGGTCAGAAAATGGGTGAACCGGTCAAAAAACCAATTCTGTACAGCGGGCGGTTCGCTGGGTTGAACCGGGAATATTCTGTGGAATATTCTAGGGAATATTCGGGGAATATTCTGGGGAATATTCGTGGAATATTCTGGGGAATATTCCTTCGGCTCGGCTGAGGCTGGAACGCGGCTCGGCTCGGCTCGGGGGTACGGCTCGGCTTGTGGCTCGGCTAGGACTCGGCGTATACGGCTCGGCGCGGCTCAAATATGGCGCGCGTGTGGCTCAGTCGTCTTCAACCTCGGGGCGCGTGGGATGCTTGTGGGCGATCTGGCTGAATATTCAGGCGGCGCGTGTGGGCTACCCCGAACTCCGATTTGGCTGATTTTTGCGGCAGTGAGTTCGTCTTGATGAGCTCTACACTGTGGAATGATCAAAACTTGTTTTTGACAATTTTGAAAATTCGGATATACCCCAAAACACTTCTGTTTTCCGACGAACGGGGCTCTGATACCAATTGTTGGTGGGAGAAACCACTGGTGGTGGCTTTGAAACACTCAGAGGGGATAAAACACACTGGTTTTATTACAAAATCCGAAGCTTACAATTAACACAAAAACAAAAGCTTAAACACGCCCTCTCTCTCTTTCTTTCTCTTTCAAGTGTTTCTCTCTATTCTCTCCACACAAATAAACACAAGCTGGGCACTCTATTTATAGACAAAAAACAGAATACGAAAATCTACTGTTCCAGGTGTGAAGGCGGCTGGCGGCTGGCGGCTGCGGCTGGTGGCTGGCGGCTGCGGCTGGTGGGTGGTTGCCTTCCTTGACTATCTAGGTGCTTCTAGATTGAGTTTAAGACAACCGTTTAAATGGAGAAATTCCACCAGCAATCTGCAATCTGACATCTCTTGTTATCCTCCAATTGTCTAACAACAATTTGAGTGGCAAGCTTCCGCAATGTTTAGGAAACATAAGTAACTCTGCTTCAGTACTCGATCTACACAACAACAGCTTCAGCGGTGACATTCCTGAAGCTTTATCAAGTGACTGCGCATTGAGGGCAATCGATTTCAGTCAAAACCAATTGGAAGGGAAGATACCAAAAACATTATCCAATTGTACCAAGCTAGAGATTCTCAACATTGAACAAAACAACATAAATGATGTCTTCCCTTCATGGTTGGGTACTTTGCCAAAGTTGAGGGTTCTGATTTTGAGATCCAGTGGGATCCATGGCGTGATGGGGAAACCTAAAACTAATTTTGAATTCCCGAGGTTACAGATTGTTGATCTATCCAATAATAGTTTTTGGGGTAAGTTGCCACTCGAATACTTTCGAAATTGGTCTGCCATGAAAACTATCTATAAAGAACACCCGTTGTACATGCAAGTAGTCTCAAGTTTCCAATTACCACGGTATGAAATGACATATCATTTTCACTACTCAATGACAATGACCAATAAATGTGTGATGACATTATATAAGAAGATCCAAGAATTTCTCACAGCTATTGATCTCTCAAGCAATCGTTTTGAAGGAGGAATTCCAGATGCCCTTGGAGATCTCAAAGAACTGTATTTGCTCAATCTCTCCAACAACTTTCTCAGTGGTGGCATCCCTCCATCCTTGTCCAACTTGAAAGAGCTTGAAGCTTTGGACCTTTCTCAGAACAAACTCTCGGGAGAGATTCCTGTCCAACTTGCACAGCTCACCTTCCTCGCGGTCTTTAATGTGTCTCACAATCTTCTATCAGGTCCAATACCAAGGGGAAACCAATTCGAGACATTTGACAACACTTCATTTGATGCGAATCCAGGATTGTGTGGAACGCCTTTATCAAAAAAATGTGGAAATGGCGAGGACTCGCTACCAGCTCCCAAAGAAGATGAAGGCTCGGGATATCCACTTGAATTTGGTTGGAAGGTAGTGGTGATAGGTTATGCAACTGGGTTGGTAATTGGAGCCATTCTTGGATGCGCTATGAACACAAGGAACTATGAATGGCTGGTGAAGAATTACTTTGTGAACAAGGGTCAAAATTTGAAGACTCGCCTGCGTAGAAATTGATTTCTAATTATTAGGATGTTTTCCAGTTTGTTGTATTATCTCGTATTCTCGTATTTCCTCTTCCTTCTCTTTTTCTTTTTGTTCCCCTTAATTTTCACTTGTAAGGTTAATAGTGAATTTCTCTTGGATGGTCCATGTAACGTGCTAAAAATATCATGATGATGTCTTTAAAGTAATTAGTAATGTAACATATAGTATGTTGAATATTTGTGTACACTAGTAGTCTATAGTACGAATTTTAGATGAAAAAAATCTTAATATAATTCGTGCTGCTATAAGATGTGACTGGAGAGTTACTGATGCAAGCGTAAGATAAAGATAATAACAAATAAAAAAAAAACCAAGAATTTTAATGAGCGACTGCAAATATGAATTTTAAGTTTATGAATTTTATTTTTTCTAAATTAACAATAATAAAATCTGAGGAGGTTTACACTTAAATAAGTAAAAAACTCTACCTCAACTAGAAAACAAAAATTAAAATATAAAATTACAAAGGAAAGAAATATAAAATCCAAAAATTAACATGAAATAAAAAAATAACAAGAAAAATAACAAAAATAGCCAAAAATAGAGGTTCGGTGCTAGATTTTCAAAATTTAAAGATCTGATGATCGGAGTAGCAATTCCATGCGACTTAAAAGAAAATAACCTCCATAAACTCTAGTAAAAATTTGAATGCAATCTAATGGTTGAATTAAAAGTCAGGACTTTTATGAGCTGTTATTCTGGTCTTGCATAACCAGACCACTTCTTAAGCATAGTCTTATCCCACTAGTTTATATATATATATATATATATATATATTTTGTTAGGTCATTCATGTAATTTATCTGAAACAAATTCTCATTTAGTTATAGTAGATTCACACATAACTATTCAAAATTATTTATTATCGCTAGCTTAACTACTTTAGTTGCGTGTCTCGACAACAATTCTTACTTTTATTAATGGTAAATTTGTTTATCATTTTTTTCTCATGTCATTGTGAGCCATGTAAGATTACTATAAGCAACAAAATAATAAAGCCATGTCAATTTTTGTGAAAGCGAAACATGAGCTTTGTTAGTAGGAACGATTGCATTTGATTTCTGCTTTGCTGGCTTTGATGGAACAAATGTTTTAGGAAGTAAAAAAAGATCAGTCTGGTGGATTTACAACGGTTCGGCAATGTTCAAAACGGAAGTTGAATTACATTAACATCTTCAAAAGTGATCTGCTTCCAACTTTATAGTCCAAAAAATCCTACAATCAAACCTATCACCGAAAAAGCACGCAAATGAAATCTAACTCCCACGAGAACATGTTGATGCAGTGGGCAACCATTGGTATTCAGATGTTTTAGCAGTGGTGCTGTCACTAAAACTTTTAAAAAGATTTTCAAGAAAAACGAGAAATAGTTTTTGATAAAAATGAAAGGCTCTTACTCATTAATTTTTGTTAATTAAAGATTATTTTGAGAAACTTCAAAACTAAAAACCACAAAGTATTTTTAGCAAAAATGATATAAAAGTATTTGAAATGAAAACTAAAAGCCATTTATTTTTGTATTTTTAGTGACACAAAAATATTTTGAGAGCTTTCCTTTTAATTTTTATTAAAAACACTTTTATTCTTATTATTTAATTCATCATTGAGGAGATAAAGTTTGCTTAAAAATCCCTTTCGTTAACTGGTTATGCCATCAAATAGCGGAAAAATTAATAGGTACTTAATATATATAATCGATTGATGGCTCGATCCAATAGAAATAATTAGTGTAATTATTTTTTAAAAAATAATATCGGATTTTCTCAACTGAAAAACGAAAGAAAGAAAGTAAATGTCACATGTTCTTATGAAGATTTTGTCATTAAAATTTGGCTAAAAGTTTTTACAATGATTAATAGCATATGGAGCTGCATATTTTCAAGATTCCACAAAACTATAGGTTATCGAACTTTACTTTTCTTCATTGTATTTTATTTTTATTAGTTTATTCACTGATGCCAGAGTCAGGAATAAAAATACCGGTTTAAATTTATATTCTTCATTGTATTTTATTTTTATTTAGCAAGAAAAAATAAAAAAATTGTGCATGTGTAAAAATAAATTTATTTTGTTTGTTTATTCACTGACACCAGAGTCAGGAATAAAAATACTGATTTAAATTTATTTTGTTTTCATAGCTACGAATTTTTACCAATGTTTGAGTTACAATTATTTATGGTGGAATTTTTACCAATGCCAGAGTTGGAATTATTCGTGGTGGAAATTTTTTTTTATCAACGCCAGAGTTGGAATTATTCAAAATTGAATATTCACTAGCGTTAGAGTCAGGAATATTATAAAAAAATCATCATAGCATAAACGAATAAATGTTTAGCAATTTAAGACAAAATCAGCAATGCAGTCTGCCTCAGGCAAAACGTTTAAGGGGTGATAATATCTTCCCTTTTATGTAACCAGTCCCGTACCATAGAATCTCTGTTGACCAGTTAGGATTCCTAGTGACCATAATATTAGGTGGCGACTCCTTAAACAAGACATTTTTCCTTAAAAGAATAAGATGCAGGAAATCTGTTTTTTTTTCCACAATCACGAGATTTATTTTTAGGGGCGCCGCGATGTCGGGTGCGACAATGCCTATGTTTTCTTTCAGCAACACCATTTTGCTCAGGAGTATCTGTACAAGAAGTTTGGTGGATGGTTCCATCTAGGTCAAGCAATTGGAAAAATTTGTTAGAGGTGTATTCCCCACCCAAATCACACTTAAAACATTTAATCACAGTAGAATGTGGAGCTTTGATAAGAGCTCGAAAAGCTGTATATATTTCAAAGAATTCAGAACGATGTTTCATTAAATAAACCCAACAATAACGAGTATGATCATCAATTAAAGAGATATAATATCGAGACCCTCCTTTTGTGGCAACAGGAGAAGGTCCCCATACATCAGAATGAATCAAATCAAATGGTGAAGAAGAAACATAAATACTTCAATTAAAAGGTAAGGCGAAATTTTTTGCCAATTTACATCCACTACAATCAGAAATGTCACAAGTTTTCAAATTTCCTATCGAATGCTTAACTAAATTGTTGATCCAAGTAATAATCTTTACATTATTTGCTTCCCATGTATCTATCAAAACAACATCCCCTTCCTCAATATTCTTAGGTATCATATAAGTTCCATTAACATACCCCAACATCCTCTTACTCTTAAGGAAATTTCGCATTACATAACTCCAATACGAATAGTTCTCCCCATCCAACCTCACACTCATAGACTGAAGCGAATCATTTCTTTCAGTAGCCATAATCAACAGTCACAAAGAACTAGAATGCAAAAGCAGTGGAAAACTAAATACCAATTTACAGAAACTGAATAGAGATTGCAGACAACTAAACAAATATCTTCTTGAAATTTTACAATTACTCCAAAACATAAAATAAATTTGTAAAAAACTGAACGCAAATACCAAATTGCAAAAGCTGAAGGGAAGACAAAATACCAAAATAATTCCAGAAACTGTTAAAATACCAAAATAATTACAGAAACTGTTGAAATATCAAATTTTGTTACAGAAGTGGAAGACAAAATATCACTTCAAAAAACATTGTCGGGCCTCTACCCTGAACCTCGGCAGGGGCGCGTTGCCCCCTGCCCCCTGCAAACCCCCACCCGACTCACTGCAAAGTTGGATCCGCGAAGCTGTATTCGAGATTAAGCCTCGTTCCATAAAACTAGCTCTGATATCATGTAAAAGTAATTGAGATCAAACACAAAAAATGAGGCTAGAATTCTGAATAATCTGTATATTATGAATGCATAGTCTTAACCTAAATATAAATAAAGTATATATAGGTTAAACTAAAAATATTATTCTACTCTTAATAAATAAGACTATATAAATATTATTTAACATCTAACACTTTCATAAAGAATTATTGAAGCGAAAAAAAAAAGAAATTTGTTTCTTCAGTTTAATTTGGCAATGAACGCAACATTACTATGAAAATCCCCTCACCATATTATTTTTAGATCAATTGATTAATGATAATATTTTTACATTTATCCCACATCACAAGTTTGTGTGGAATTTAATGAAACGAGACAAAGACGTCTTGGTTAGACTTTGAATGAAATTGGAAGTAGTGCAAAAGGTCAATGAAGATGGAGACTGCTAATATCAATAATAATATTAAAAAAAATCAGAAGAATGATTTAGCCATCAACTAAGGGCTGTTTGGTAACTAACATTTCCTCCACGTCTTATAATATTGATACAGAAAAACTAAAATAGAAGGTTGGTGTCGCACCCCAAAAAAAATCCGAATCGGGTGCGCGGCATCGGCTGGCGATTTTTCTCGTTGTTGTTGCGTTTGCTTTGAATTCGTTCGTGGGAGTCGCCACCTAGTAATTTATTGAGGGCTACTAGGAAACCTGATGTACTGGCCTTATCAAAGATCGCGGATAAGGGACTGGTTGTGGTTAGGGAAGGTATTAGCACCCCTAACACACCCTACCTGAGGTAAGCTGCTTCGTGTTCTGATGTGATTTGAAAATTTAAAATATTAATTAAATTCTAAGGCTTGAATAAATCAGTTATTAAATCCCCGAATATATGTAAAAAACATGTTCTTACATTTTCGTGGAAAATACAACTTGATTTTATTTGTCCTTGAGATATTTAACCATATTTAAATTAACAATTAATTTTTTTTTGTCTTAGAATACCCCCCTTCTTGCAAGTGTTGGAAACCAGTATTTATAGGCAAAAACAATATTGCCAAGTTTTCAAAATTGCTCCCTTAACTTTCTTTTTTTTGTAAAATTTGATTTTTCTTGTTTTTTTGTATTTTTTGAAAACGAGCAATATCAACGTCGACTCGATGAGGAAAATCAATGATTTTAAAAACGACGCGTGAAAAGTCGAACGCGTTTGAAAATCTTTTGAAAAATTAAATTCTTTTTAGACGACGCTGAAAATGCTAAAATGACGAGAATATATAAAAAAACATATTTTTTGGATTTTCATTGTTTTTCTCTATTTTTTGGATTTTTTTTAAATATATCAAAAACAAGGGTCAAAAATTAGGTAGCAACAGATGCCCCCTCTTTACAATGCTTACGAAGCAAAAATCCTCGATGTTTTGCATAGTAAGCTTTGTAAAGAAAAAATTGTCTTTCTGTTTGATCAATATCCACTTCATCTAAAAACCTTTCTTTTTTTCTTTTTTTTTCTTTTTTATTATCTTGAGATCCCATCTGGCGACCTCCTTTAACCAAAACCAAAGAATGTGTGTAACTCGGTCAAACTGAAATCCCATATGGGGATTCCCTTTAACCAAAGCTACATGAGATCCCATCTGACGACCTCATTCAATTGGAATAAAAGAATGTGTAAAAAGTGGTCTCATTATAATGGGTGACCTACCCAAGTGGAAAGGGGGAAGAGTGGTCTCATTCTTTGGGTGACCTACCCAGAGGGAAGAATGGCCTCATTCTTTGGGTGACCTACCCAGGTAAAAAAAAAATGGAGAATGGTCTCATTCTAATGGGTAACCTACCCAGAAAAAATGGTGGTCTTATTGTGAAGGGTGACCTACCCAAGTGGAAAGGGGAAAGAGTGGTCTCATTCTTTGGGTGACCTACCCAAGGGGAAGAATGGCCTCATTCTTTGGGTGACCTACCCAGGTAAAAAAAAGATGGAGAATGGTCTCATTCTTTGGGTGACCTACCCAGAAAAGATGATGGTCTCATTGTGATGGGTGACCTACCCAAGTGGAAAAAAGAAGAGTGGTCTCATTCTTTGGGTGAACTACCCAGGGGGAGGAATGGCCTAATTCTTATGGGTGACCTACCCAGGTAAAAAAAAAAATGGAGAATGGTCTTGTTGTAACCCATTTTTGGGTCCCCATGAAAAAATAAAATAAATAGCCAAAAGAGTTTAGAAAAAATAACAGAAGGCAGAAGCGCTCAGGAAACAGTCAGAAAATTGGTCAAGAAATTCAAAAATACAAGGATTAAATTTTTGACAGTATATTCTTGAAAGATGAAAGCCCTATTGAGAAGGAAAATTTTAATTTTGAGGAGAAAAGCCCAAATTTGGATGTTTATGGACTTAATTGGATTTTTATGGACTTAATTGGATTTTTTGGGACTTAATTGGATTTTTATTTGAATTTATGAAGGATTTGATTGCAAGAAAAATTAATTTTTAAGTCAATTTGGGCTTTAATTTGAAGAAATTTAAGTTCTGGGGCCAAAATATATTTTTTAGGAATTTATTGGGTCAAATCAGGGGCTCAATTGCATAAAAATTGAAGTTTAAGGGCCAATTAGGGATTTAATTAAGAAAATCCGAAGCCAGGGACCAAATTGGAAGAGGCGCGTAAATGGAGGGGCTGCTATTTTTTCGATTCAGGGGCCTAATTGAAGAAATTGAAAGTTTATTAATCAATTGAGGGCTAAATTGCATAAATCAGATGCCAAGGACCAAAATGAAAAAGGCGGCCAACAAGAGGGGCAGGGACCGATTTGGAGGACTGATTTGAAGTTTGGCCATTTAAATGAAACGGCGCGTTTTATTCAAAACGACGCCGTTTCATATACAAAAAAAAAAAAAAAAAAAAAAGGAAAGCAGAACGGTGTCGTTTTGAACGACACTGTTCATCGTCTCCTTCCCCCCCGTTTGTAACAGAACAGAAACGAAAAAAAAAAAAAGAAAAGTTTCAAAACTTCCCGCCTCTCTCTCCTCGTCCCCACCACCACCACCGAAAGCAAGAGTGGCCGACCAGCCGTTGCGTGATTGAAGGCGCACTAACCGTTTCCTTTTTGCTTATAAATAGAGAGAGGCCGAGAGGAGAGAGAGAGGACCGGAGAAAGAGAAGAAAAAAGAGAGAGACGAGACCGAAGAGAGAGATAGAACCAGCGAGATAGAGGGGAAGAGAAAAGAATAACACGAAAAAAAAGAGAGAAAGAGAGGAACCCCGAAACAAAAAAAAAAACGAAGAGAGAGAGGAAGAGAGAGAAACCCTGTAACAGAGGAGAGAGAAGCCACCGTCCGTGAAGCGAGGACACTGCCACCACCACCGCAGCTCCGCCAGCACCAGGTACGCCGCCTCTCCTCCCCCTGCATTTTTTCTGTTAATATATATGTTTTGCCTCCTGCATGCAGATTCGTTCTGCATGCAGGAGGCGGGGGGGGGAAATTAATTCCCCCCCCCCGTGTTTTCTTTTTTTCTCTCTGGGCCAGATTGTGTCTGGCCCAGAGTTATGTGGACGGGCCAGAAGGATCTGGCCCAGTCCGGCGGTCTGGGCCGGGTCCGGCCCAGACCGAGGTTAATTAGTTTCTGGGTTCGGCCCAGTACCTTCTGGGCCGAGTTCGGCCCAGTACCGGTTGGGCCGAGGTCGGCCCAACGACTGTTAGGGCTGGGTCCGGCCCAGTTTGGTTTGGGCCGGCCCAGCCCCTTTTTAATATATAAATATATTATAATTATATTATGTTATTATTATTATATGTGTATCTACATATATACATTTTTTTTTTTTCTGAAAAAAAATCTAAAAAAAAATTTTGGTTGTTATTTTCTTTTCATATAAATATTTTGTTGCTTTACACATTTGGTTTTGTATTTTTATACTGTAAAGATACAAAATCAGTGTTATAAATACCCGGTTTTCGTCAAAACATCAAAGATTTTCAGAATAAAAAATGTTTTTGCTTTCAAAAAATTCTAAAAAGTCCCTAAAAATATTATTGATTTTTCTGCATATTTTTTTTTAGCAAAGAGGATTAATATTGGGTTGTATTTTTATACCGTAAGGATACAAGCTCAGTATTAAAACACCCGATTTTCGTCAAAGCATAAAAAAAATAATATTTTCCAAAAATTGTTTTTGTTTTAAAATACGACCTAGTCTCTCCAATATATATACATAAATATTATAACATCATATTTTCACACAACAAAGAAAATTTTCAAAACAATATATGTATTAACATGCATTTTGGCTTTAATAACCAATTTATTCAAGCCATGAGAACTAGGCCAATATTTCAAAAATTAAAAAAAATCTTTTTTTTTTCTTTTAATATTTGGGATTACGAATTTATACGTAAAACGTATTCCTAAATATTATTAATAAAATTTTGGTATGGACGTTAGAACGGTTAGTTTTTTTTACCCGATAAGATAAAGACCTCCTTACTGAGGAGGATTTTTCTTGAACCATAGACAGACCAACAACTAGGAAAACACAATAACACTTTAGTTTTTTTTTTATCAGACAATAAAACAATGCAGCTTACCTTAGGTAAGGCGTATTTGGGGTGCTAATACCTTCCCTTTACGCAATCAGTCTCCGTACCCGATCTCTGAGACCAGTTAGGTTCCTAGTGACCAAAATACTAGGTGGCGACTCCAAAGAACCAAATAAAAATAAATAAAAAAATTTTCGCCAGTCGGACCCGCGATATTGTGGATTTTTTTGGGGGTGCGACAGGTCTCATTCTAATGGGTGACCTACCCAGAAAAGATGATGGTCTCATTGTGATGGGTGACCTACCCAAGTGGAAAAAAATGTGAAGTGTGGTCTCATTGTAATGGGTGACCTACCTAGATGGAAAATATATGATGAAGTGGTCTCGTTGTGATGGGCGACCTACCCAAATAGAAAGAATATGAAGTGCGGTCTCATTGTAATGGGTGACCTACCCAAAAATGGAAAAAATATGAAGTGTGGTCTCATTGTAATGGGTGACCTACCCAGATGGAAAAAATATGATGAAGTGGTCTCGTTGTGATGGGCGACCTACCCAAATAGAAAGAATGTGAAGTGCGGTCTCATTGTAATGGGTGACCTACCCAGAAATGGAAAAAATATGAAGTATGGTCTCATTATAATGGGTGACCTACCCGGATGGAAAAAATATGAAGAACGGTCTTATTATGATGGGCGACCTACCCAGATGGAAAAAATGTGATATGACAAGTGTGAAAAATAGGACTTACCTGGTGAAGTCCTGAGGGGATGGCAGGAAAATGGCTGGAAAACTTGGTGCTTCCTGACAATTCCCGATCATAGGATTTGAAAACTCGGTGTTTCCTGACTGCAATGGTTGAAAACTCGAGGCTTCCTAATTGCAAGGTTGATCTTTTCATTTCTTTGGGATTTTCCTAATGGTAAGGTTCATCCCATCGTCCTTTTATTCCATGATCAAAACCGATTCTTTATTATCATCACCACAATGCTTCTTTCTCTTTCCACCATCTTGCTGGACCTCATTAAGGATTTTCCTGTAACAGTTAAAAAATATGTGCAAATGGTTTTTTTTTTTTTTTTTGAGGTTAGATGATATGCATGCATCCTTACCTGATTCGAAATATAGGTCCCCCCTTCCTTGATGCTCCATCGTCATAGGGTTTCCTTGTTTGCATCCCAAAGCTTTCTTTGTTCTTTCAATGCATTGGCTCATTCATGTGCTAGCCATCCACTCAGCTATAAATGCAGTGCCCATCCCGGGCTGTCTTCGACAATTACTGCTTGCATCGTTCATCAAGCTTGACCTTGCCCCCAAGTGTGGTACTGCTTGATTCATCATGAAGGATTTTCTCTCTTGGACTCTTCTGATAATTATCCTTTGATTGATTGTGTACATCATGTCAACACCCCATCAAGATTGTTAATCAGTCATGAACTTGCTTTCGGTTGAAACACCATTCAAGTATGTATGGTCACCAGCCTTCATGGAACTGCCAAGTATCCAGACATGGATCTCATGCTTTGCAGTAAACAGCTCATCATTGTAAGCGCAATGTATTTCTCTATGGATTCCTCTTAGCTTGTCAAATTAGATCGTGAAAATAATTGCTTTGGCATCATCAATGATGTTCATGTTATCACCCATATTCATGCGGTGAAGTGTGCATTTGAGCTTCAGAATAGATGGTCCCATAGTCAATCTTAGTGGTATGCATATGTTCGATGTTCATTCATATGCACTCACCCGATAACATCTGTCAGGAGTCATAGCCATGTTTTACAGGGTAACCCAAGATGAAGATATGAAGATATCCTTCAAGTGCAGCGTTGCTCCTCAATTGCTGCTGAAGTGCACTAAATCATGGATTGTCTTTGAACAACATTGCCCCCAATATGATCTCAAGGTTCGTTCATCGGTTTATACTCAAGAAGGTTTTTCTTTGTCATTGTCAGATGCTAAACATAACTTTGATGAACTTTGACGACTTATCATCTGATTCTTTATTTGCCCCCAGCTGATTAGAATGTTGTTTGTTTTTCTTCTAAGGGTCCACTGTATTGCCCCCAGGTGGTCAACGTTTCAAGGAGTGTCGAGAAATGTTGATGTCATTTCATGGCAAGGATTCCGCAAACTCAATAAATCTTCTTCTTTGTTTGACAATCTTTGTTGCTACCCAATTTTTGACCCATGTTTTTGATATATTTTCAAAAAATTTCAAAAATAGAGAAAAACAAAGAAAATCCAAAAAATACATTTTTTTAATATATTTTCGTCATTTTAGCATTTTCAACGTCGTCTAAAAAAGAATTTAATTTTTTAAAAGATTTTCAAACTCGTTCGACTTTTCACGCGTCATTTTTAAAAATCATTGATTTTCCGCATTTGAGTCGACGTTGATATTGCTCGTTTTCAAAAAAATACAAAAAAATAAGAAAAATCAAAATTTACAAAAAGAAAGAAGTTGAGGGACCAAGTCGAAAAACCTAGCAATATTTTTGCCTATAAATACCATGCTAAACTGATTTTAAAGGGGGGGGGCAATTTTGAAAACATCAGAAAATACAAAAAAAACCTAAACCCTAAAAAACCAAAAACATAGCCGCCCCTACACTGTTCATTTTTTTCCGGCCAAACAGCCCCCCAAAGCCCCGGATTATTTTTTTCTTCCTTCAGCCCCTCACCTCTCCAACCCACGCCGGCGACCACTTCTCTGCCAAAAAGGGAAACCAGAGCAGCTGATTTACTTCCCCCTTCCCCCGGTGTTGATTGGTAAACCAGAGCCGCCGTTCACCAAAGGTTTCTTCTCCCGTCTCAAAACCAGAGCCCGGTCAGCCAAACCGAACCGTCTCCCTCATCTCCATCGACCAGCCTGCTAGAGGCAGCCGACCGACCAGCTAATCGGCCTTCAGCTGGCCACCCATCAGTCATCTTCCTCTGTGAACACAGAGCCGCCGCCTGCAGAAGGGAAGAACAGAACCAGCAAGAGGCGCAGCAGCGCCGTCTTCGACGGCCTCGACAGAAGCAAACCGACGCCTCCCAGCTTCTCCATCAGCCGCCGCCCCACCACCTGAAGCAGAAGCGAAGCCCCAAGAACAGACCGGAGCGGAGCAAGAAGAACGTGAAGCAGATAACGATGGAAAGCAGAGGAAAACAGATCTAAAAAATCAATTAAAACCGACTGCTTGTTGTGCGTTTTTGTTCTTGTTGCAGGCGACGGTGACACTCACCGCCGGTGGACGAAGACAAAGATGAAGAAGGCGCTCCCGATCCACTGGTTTCCAGCCTTGTCGATGGCGCGTGAGCCCACGCGCCACCAGTGGCGGTGGCGCGTGGGAAGACGCGCCGCCACTGATTCTGCCCCAGCAACTTTCCCGCCACTGTTCCGGCGGATTCCAGAAAATTTAGGATGTTTTAGGGGCTATTTTGTAATTTTAAATGGTTTGATGTAATTTTTTTTATTTTAGTATTGAATGTTTATTTGTATTTTGTAAATATGGATGTAAAAGAAAAAAAAAGAAAAAAGAAAAGAAACAAAAATAGTGGTAGTGTATGTGTGTGTGTTTGTATTTTGTTTTATTTATTTGTATATATTTTTTAATGATAAAATTGCAAAATATATTAAAGAAGAATTTAATATTTTGATCGGATCTCGGTTAAGAGTTATTAACTTATACGTAAGTGATATTTCTAATTTCCGATGAAAAGACAATTATTAAAACTTCTTTAACACATCAAATTCGCGAAGCAGCTTACTTCAGGTAGGGTGTGTTAGGGGTGCTAATACCTTCCCTAACCACAACCAGTCCCGTACCCGTGAATCTCTGACAAGACCAGTACATCCGGTTTCCTAGTAGCCTTCAATAAATTACTAGGTGGCGACTCCAACGAACCAAATTCAAACGCAACAACAACGAGACTTAAATCGCCAGCCCGATGTCGCGCGCTGATTGATTTTTTTTTTGGGGTGCGACAGAATGGCGACTCCACTAGGGAAGGTACTGTTTCTGACATTATTGGACTAAGCTTTGTGTATTTGATGTGTTTAAGTTTTTTGTATTTTTATCTTTTTGTTAATATTTATTTCCATGCATTTTATAGAATTGTCTCATGCATCACCTGTATTTATTTTTGAAAGCACACACAAGCTTTTAGGTTAGGTGGGGAACTATCGATCTGCCCTAAGACTATTGGTCAGGGTTCAGATGCGTGAAACACCCAACTCATATCTGAGTGCCTGCTTGGTAATGGTGGGTATACGTGCCTTAACCATTCCTTGCAACGCCCCCATACTGTCTTTACGAAGAACGTCACTGGACAGATATGAGACCCTTTTGAGACCAGATAGAAAACCTACCCATGTTCACATAATGAATAGAACCTGTCCTTAGGTTGTATGTGCTATCGTTATTTGCATCCGAGCAAACCCTTCTTGAAGCATCTTGACCTCAAGACTTGTGGGTGACACATTGGTCGTCACTCCGAAAATTTTCATTGTAAAGTTTGGGCAAAAATCACGATTCTTGTTCCATCATATAAGAGTTACGACCATATTGTCACCTCTCGAAGGGCGAGTTCATCATATAGATTACATATTCATACATTTATCATGCATGTACCGGGCTGAAAGGTAGGTCCCCCACACAAGCTGTGCTGCACGTGATTGGAAAAAATGATGGAGGTGAAGAAAGGTGTCAGATAGAGACTTATTATCAGATTAAGGTTGAGAGCATCAAAGGTGAAGTAGCTAGACTCAGATCTGCTCGAACAAGTGTTGAGCATCAAATGGAAAGAGAATGTCTGCACAGTTTCTGTGGGAACACTGTTTGTTCATGTCCAATTGAAGCTGCCTCTCCTTTTCAGTCATGAACAACAACAGCAACGTCTTCAGTCATCAACTAATGACAACTCTGATTCCTGTCCAGTTGCACTGTTAAGTGTTCATCGCCTCCACATCATCTAATGGAACCAAACGACTACTAGCCTCCTGTACATGGTGCATTAGTCTGCTTTGAAGTTACCCCGATTATGAGCTCAATTCCAGTTAAGCAGCACAAAATGGTCTGAAAAACCATGATTAAACACTGAACTTCAATGTGGCAGAGCTCTCTCTACAAAAATCCATTTATAGCTCTGCAAATTGGGAATGCAAGAGGGGATTTATAAGTTGCATATGCTACAAATATTTCTCTCATCAGCTTCAGCACGAAGACCTTTTAGTAGGTTGAAGAGTCAGACCTGGTCTGAAAAATATGAGCAGACATCAAACTTCAACGTAGCAGATCAAACTTCAACGTAGCAGAGCTCTCTCGGCAGGAATCTGTTTGTGGATCCGCAAGTGGGAAATCCAAGAAAGAACACAGTAGTTTCAGATTGTTGTAACCCATTTTTGGGTCCCCCTGAAAAATAAAATAAATAACCAAAAGAGGTTAGAAAAATAACCGGAGGCAGAAGCGCCCGGAAAACAGTCAGAAAATTGGTCAAGGAATTTAAAAATACAAGGATTGAATTTTTTGACAGTATATTCTTGAAGGATGAAAGCCCTATTGAGAAGAAAAATTTGAATTTTAGGGAGAAAAGCCCAAATTTGGATTTTTATGGGCTTAATTGGATTTTTATGGACTTAATTGGATTTTTATTTGAATTTATAGAAGATTTGATTCCAAGAAAAATTGATTTTTAAGTCAATTTGGGCTTTAATTTGGAGAAATTTAAGTTCTGGGGCCAAAATATTTTTTTTAGGAATTTATTGGGTCAAATCAGGGGCTCAATTGCATAAATATTGAAGTTTAAGGGCCAATTAGGGATTTAATTAAGAAAATCCGAAACCAGGGACCAAATTGGAAGAGGCGCGTAAATGGAGGGGCTGCTAATTTTTCGGTTCAGGGGCCTAATTGAAGAAATTGAAAGTTTATTAATCAATTGAGGGCTAAATTGCATAAATCAGAGGCCAAGGACCAAAATGAAAAAGGCGGCCAACAAGAGGGACGGGGACCGAATTTGGAGGACCGATTTGAAGTTTAGCCGTTTAAATGAAACGACGCGTTTTACCCAAAACGACGCCGTTTCATATATATATATATATATATATATATATATAAAAGAGGAAGATCAGAACGGTGTCGTTTTGAACGACACTGTTCATCTTCCTCCTCCCCCGTTTCAACAGACCAGAAACGAAAGAAAAAAAAAGGGAAAAATTTCAAAACTTCCCGCCTCTCTCTCCTCGTCCCCACCACCACCACCGAAAGCAAGAATGGCCGACCAGCCGTTGCGTGATTGAAGGCGCACTAACGAAGGCACGCCGTTTCCTTTTTGCTTATAAATAGAGAGAGGCCGAGAGGAGAGAACGAGACCGAAGAGAGAGACGAGACCGAAGAGAGAGACGAGGCCGAAGAGAGAGATAGAACCAGCGAGATAGAGGGGAAGAGAAAAGAATAAAACGAAAAAAAGAGAGAAAGAGAGGAACCCCGAAACAAAAAAAAAACGAAGAGAGAGAGGAAGAGAGAGAAACCCAGTAACAGAGGAGAGAGAAGCCGCCGTCCGTGAAGCGAGGACACTGCCACCACCACCGCAGCTCCGCCAGTACCAGGTACGCCTCCTCTCCTCCCCCTGCATTTTTTCTAATATATATATATGTTTTGCCTCCTGCATGCAGAATCGTTGTGCATGCAGGAGGCGGGGGGGAAATTAATTCCCCCCCCCCCCCGTGCTTTCTTTTTTTTCACTGGGCCAGATTGTGTCTGGCCCAGAGTTATGTGGACGGGCCAGAGGGATCTGGCCCAGACCGAGGTTAATTAGTTTCTGGGCCGAGTTCGGCCCAGTACTTTCTGGGCCGAGGTCGGCCCAGTACCTTCTGGGCCGAGGTCGGCCCAGTACCTTAATAATTAATATATAATTATATTATATTATTATATTATATATATATATATATGTGTATATGTTATATATATATAAAATATTTGTAAAAAATCTAAAAAAAAATCTAAAAAAAAATATTGTTGTTTTCCTTTCATGTATATATATTTTTAAGGGGGGTTTGTATTTATTTTATATACTGTGGAGGTATAGATTCAGTATTTAAAATATCTGATTTTCATCGTAGCACCCGAAATTTTCCAAAGATAATTTTTTTTTTTTGCTTTCAAAAATTTCTAAAATTCCTAAAAAATATTGTGGATTTTTCCGCATATTTGTTTTTATGACTTAATATTAGTTTGTATTTTTATTTTGTGGAGATACAAATTCAGTATTAAAAATACCTGATTTCGTCAAAAAAAAAATATTGTTTAAAAAAAAAATATTTTTCTTGCGTGTTGCATACGGCCAATACTCTAACATGTTTTCAAAGTTCTTTTTATAAAAAAAAATATATTGGAAGCTTCGAAAGTGTGTTTTCGCATAGATTTCTTAAACACAAAATTATTTTCCTGCATTTTTGGATTTTACAACATGTTTGTAAAACTCCAAAGGGTATTGGCCAATATTCCAAAAACTATAAAAATCTTATTTTTGGAGAGGGAATTTATTTATTATTCACCACTAATGTTTGGATAAAGAAATCCTTAAAAGGATGAATATCCAAAATATTATTGGGAATAATAAATCCGCGCACATTCTTGAAAGAAGCCTTGATTATAATCGAGGACATTTCAAAATTAATTAATTTATTTATTTATTTATTTTTTCTTTTCACAATTTATGTGTCACAAACTTTTGAAATACTAAGGGAAAAATGAGCTTTGAAAGCACATGGAATCTCCTTAGATTTCTATCCAAAATCAATTGACGAGCCTAAAAAAAATATATCAACACCATAGCAATTATAAGGCAAACCAAACACCAAGCAGCTTACCTTAGGTAGGGCGTACTAGGGGTGCTAATACCTTCCCTTTACGCAATCAGTCCCTTACCTTAGAATCTCTGAAAGACCAGTTAGGGTTCCTAGTGACCAAAATACTAGGTGGCGACTCCAAAGAATCAAATCAGCAAAACGGAACAAAACGAAAGTCGCCAGTTGAATATCGCAAAAACTTTTATTATTATTATTTTTTTGGGGGTGCGACAGGATGGCGACTCCACTGGGGACCCTTGGACTAAGCTTGATTTGTTTGTTTGTTTATGTTATGGTTTTTGTTTTTGTTTTTTTTTTTTTTTATGATGCTTTGTTTAAAAGCTTTAGCATATATCTTTACATTCTATCATACATGGCATAGTCATGCATCACTTTATTATTGTTATTATGTTTTGGAGTGCACACACATGTAACTTTAAGTTTAAGTGGGGGACTAGCAGCTTGCCTTATGACTTGAGTCAAGGTTTAAGTTTGTGTAAACCCCAACTCTTTGCTGAGTATTTAGACTGATTGTGATTGGTACACGTACCATCCCACTATCTGCTAGACCTCCATATCGCCTTTACGAAGGCTGATCACTGGAACAGCAAGAGACCCTCTTTTAGAGACCCATTAGTAAACCTACCCTATGTCTCACATAGAGAAATTAGAACCTATCCTTAGGGTGTATGTTCCAACATATCTTTTACATCCAAACAAAGTCTAAACCCCAATGCATTTTGAATTGCAGGACTTGTGAACGAAATGGCCATCATCACTAAATCTTCCATCTTAGAATATGGAAAAAATTCTGAACTGTCACAATTGACTGAAGGAGACTGCCTTAGAAGCGATGCTAAAAAGATGTCACCAATCAAGAACCTGAATTGCGTATTGAATGAGGTGAACAAGTTAACGGCTCATTTTCAGAATGTGGATAAAGATGCATTCTTTAGGAAATACGGACGTTTGATGGAAATTGCAAAGGTAGAAGTTTTAAGCCTAGCTGTGCGAGCTTTAGTTCATTTTTGGGATCCAGACTACCGTTGTTTTTCCTTTGGAAGCATAGACTTGTGCCCCACGGTTGAGGAATATGGATTGTTGACCGAGTTTCCCAACGACCTGTATCGGATTTATTCTCCTTTAAGATCCGACAAGATCATCCCTGAACTGTCAAAGCTGCTTAGAATCTCCAACTTGGAAAACTTTCAAGAGAAGAATGGTACCGGTTTGAAATGGAGGATGTTAGAATTGGAAAAGAAGTCAGGAGTAGAAAAAGAGAGATTGATTGCCCTAGGTATATTTGGCCTTGTGTTGTTCCCAAGTCAGATTGGTTTAGTGAGTTTGGAGGCCGCTGCTGCTTATGTGGAGTATGAGAATACACGAATCAATCCAGTGGCTGCTATCTTAGCCGAAACAATTTTGACACTTAACCATTGTAGGAGGGCCGGAAAAGGAGCAATGAGATGCTGCACGCAACTGTTGTATATTTGGATGGTTAGCCATATCGAGACAAAGAAACCTGTCTTCAATAATTTTTGGTGGTTCACCCAAAAACCCCTCAAGTTAGTAGAAGAAGAAGAATGGGGAGATCTAGACAACCAGGGTTGGGTTGATAAATTAGAAGGTTTACCTAATAGCGAGTTTAAGTGGAGGGCCCCATGGGTAACGTCAGTGAAGGTCCTAATGAGTTGTGGACAAAGGCGTTGGGTACCATTGGTGGGGATCACGGGTTATGTGAGTTATGCTCCTGCCTTAGTGGTAAGACAACTTGGGGGCATGCAGTTCGTTCCTAGGACTATGGGAATTGCTCAATTCTCTGGTTTGTTTAAAGATCCCATGGCAGAAGAGGTTTTGGAGATCATCAAGCAAGATTGGAAGCATCTAGTATTGGTGGAGATAGAAGGGTTAAGAGATCCAAGTGTGAGCGAAGGATATGAAAAATGGAGAGACTCAGCTACTTCAGCCACCCCTCGCGTAGAAGCTAAATCTCCTCAAAATGTAGCGGAGCCTATTAAGAGAAAAAGGGTGAACATTGAAGATGATTCAGCTGCTTCAGCCATGCCTTGTGTAGGAGTCAAATCTTCTCCAACTGAAGAGGAGCCTATCAAGAGAAAGAGAGTTAGTAATGAAGAAGACTTGAGAAGGCAAGTGGAGAAACTACGAATAGAATTGAGCAAGAGCAGAAAAGACAAAGCAATGTTGGAAGAAATGATGCTAGAACAGGATAAAATGAGAACATTTCTAGATGAGCAAATTCAGTCTAGAGATGAGAAAATAACAAAGCTGGAGCTAAAATTGGTTGAGGAGAAGATTGCTAAGGAAGGAAGTGAGAAGGAGCTTAAAGGGATGAGTTTGGATTGGATGCAAAGTTGCTCTGAACTTCAAGCAATGGAGATGGACTTTAGTGATTGCCAAGAAAGTGCAGAATATTACCAAGAAAAATTTGCACAAGTGCAATTTGAGCTGATGGATAGGATTAGGAAGTATGAGGATTTGAATAAGAAGTATATGGAATTGGAAAGCGAAAAGGGAGGATTCGAGGATGTTAAAGCAGAGTTAGCAGTCAAGAAGAATGAGATAAAAGTCATGAGGATAAAGCTTGACAAAGAACGAGAAAAGTTGAAGTTTTTAGATGAAAAGCTAGTAGCAATGGAGAAGCACAAAGATCAAATCGACGCCAACAACACTGCTTTAAACAGAACCAACATGTTGCTCATAGAAAAAATGACCAAAACAGATGAGCAAATGGACGAAGCTGCTGCACATGCCCGAATGGTCAGAATCAATTCGCGGAATGTGGGGGGAGACATCATTCGCTATCGCCGAAGCCTAGCTGAAACCGATGCCTTTCTAGGGAAGATTGAGAACCGTGGTTTTGCTTTCTTACCTTTAGCCAAAGAGTTTAGGGAGGAAAGGGATTAGCATGTTGTATTTCTTTTATTTCTAAATGTATTTTTATCCAAGCATTAATGAAAAGGGCGTTGACCCATCTTCTTATGCAAAAATTTGTCTCTTGGTGATCATGGATTCAAGCAAACGACTCGAAAGGCAGAACTCGTATCAAAGCAATGTGACAAGAGAAGGCTTATAATGTGATGGTTGTTATTCGTTCATAAAAAGGATGCATCCATACCCAATAAAGCATGCATTGTTCGATCATGCATCCATCACAATCATACATTTTCTCATACATCTATGCATACATCTGCAGATTAAGAAACATAGGTCCCCCTCCTAGAATCCACAACACTCGACAAAGAGCAAGAATGGAAAACGAAGGAAGGTCACAACCAGAATCTCAGTACCAAAGAGAACTCGAAGGAGTTCGGAATGATGTGGCGCACTTAACAAGTATGTTAGAGCAATTATTAAGAGCCAGAGATGGAGCGGGAACATCTACTCAACCTAATGAAGCACCAGCAACATCTCAAATTCCTGTCGCACCTATAAACATAGGGGCAAACACACCAACTAAGCAGAGTCCTGCTCGGCCCATCCAAATCCCTATTACAATGGATTTAACAAACGAAGATCCACATGACTTTAAATTCTCTAATCATGAAGGAGATGATAAGTGGACTGCCCTAGAAGAGAGGCTAAGGGCAATTGAAGGAAATGATTTGTTTGACCCAATTAGGGCCGCTGAGGTATGTTTAGTACCTAATATTGTCATTCCAAAGAAGTTTAGGGTGCCGGAGTTTGTTAAGTATACTGGGATGGAATGCCCGAAGACCCATCTCCGCTCCTACTATAACAAAATGGCAGAGGTTATCCACGACGACAAAATGTTAATATACTTCTTCCAGGATAGTCTGACCGGATCGGCCCTCAGTTGGTATATGAGGTTAGACAATATTAGGATCAGGAAGTGGACAGACTTGGCGGACGCTTTCTTGAAGCAATACAAGTTTAATCTAGAGATTGCTCCTAATAGGACCAGTCTGATCAACATGGAGAAAGGAAGTCAAGAGTCCGTGAGGGCTTATGCTCAAAGGTGGCGAGACCAAGCTATCAATGTGCAACCTCCGTTGATAGAGACAGAAATGGTGACTTTGTTTGCCAATACTTTCAAGGCTCCATACTATGAACACCTTATGGGTAGTTCAGCACAACATTTCTATGATGTCGTGCGAATCGCCGAGAGGATTGAACAAGGGATCCGAAGCGGAAGAATAGCAGAACCTCTAGAGAAGAGAGGTTTCATTGGAAGGAAGAAAGAAATTGAGGTGAACAACCTAGAAAGAAGAAGCAAAAGCTACCAAATACCTACCCCCCGAGTCACTAGTATTAACTTTTCCAAACCCCCCACTCCAAATCAGCCCAATCAAATAAAATTCCCTGCAAATAACCACAACAATTACCAAAGAAAAGATAAGCAACCGTCAGAAGAACAACTACCTCCTCTACCCATAACCTTAAAAGAGTTGTATGCCAAGCTGTTGAGTATTGGGCAGATAGCTCCCCTACCCATACCACCTATGCAGCCACCTTTCCCTGCCTGGTACAACCCCGAGGTAACTTGTGAATACCATGCTGGTCATGCAGGCCATAGCATTGAGTCTTGCTTCGCTTTTAAAAGAAAGGTGTTGCAACTAATCAAAGTGGGATGGGTCACTTTTGAGGATTCGCCAAATCAGAATTCCAACCCTTTACCTAAGCATGTTGATGGTAGGGGAGGAGTGAATACCATGGAGATTGGTAGCAAAAAGAGGGTGTTGAAAGTGACCATGGCCAAGCTATACCTGATGTTGGTACAGTCTGGACATTTGGAAGAAACGACTGAGTACTGCACAGGGGAAAGTAACTTTTGCCCTTTCCATAAAAAGGAAGGGCATCACATTGATGAATGCAGTGAATTTCATCAAAAAGTTGCAAGAATGCTGGCTCTAGGAGAGTTGAGGATTGAGGACGTAAGTGACAATGAAGAGGTAGGAATGATAGAGAAATGTAGAATCCAATCAACAGCTAATGGTCGCTCAAAACTGGTATTAACTAGGCCCTCCTATGCAAGCAAAGTAAACTATGGAGCGATGCCTGGAGATTATGGTTATACCTCGAATGTTGAAGCTCCTTTGCCGCTGTTCCGAACGGAGATAAGTGGGCTAACTCGGAGTGGTCGTTGTTACACACCTGAAGAGCTAGAAAGACAAAGAAAGGCTAAAGGCAAGGAGGTGCTGGACCTCGATAAAGAGTTTGAGGTGAATAAACCTATGACTGAGGAAGAAACCAATGAGTTCTTGAAACTGATGAAGCATAGTGAGTACAGTATAGTGGATCAGTTGAAGAAAACCCCTGCTAAGATCTCCATCATGTCTTTAATACTCAACTCGGAGCCACATCGTAATGCTTTGCAGAAAGTATTGAATGAGGCTTATGTGCCCCAAGATATCGAGCAAAAGACTATGGAACATCTAGTAGGGAGGATTCATGCTGCCAATTACTTGTATTTCACGGAAGATGAACTTGACGCTGAAGGAACTGGACATAACAAGCCCTTGTATGTCACGGTCCGATGCAAGGATTGTCTCGTCGGCAAAGTTCTCATTGATAACGGCTCGGCCCTGAATGTGCTACCAAGGCATGTGCTAGATGAAATGCCGATAGATCCCTCACATATGCAACCCAGTGTGATAACGGCGAGAGCGTATGATGGCTCATCAAGGCCAGTTGTAGGGTCAATTGATGTTGAACTAACTGTGGGCCCACAAGTCTTTCTAGTAACCCTTCAAGTGATGGATATCCACCCTTCTTATAGCATGCTGTTAGGAAGGCCATGGATACATTATGCGGGAGCTGTCACCTCTTCGCTACATCAATGTTTAAAGTACATTGCCAACGGTGTCCTGGTTACTGTTAAGGCTGAGGAGACTATATCGATGGTAAGAAATGTGGCGGTTCCATTCATTGAAGCAGAAGATTGTAGGGACGGAAACCTTCATGCATTTGAGATTGTGAATACCGAGTGGGTGCCCGAGAACACTGTGTTGAGGAAGCCAGAAATCTCTGAAGCCACTAAAATGGCAGCTAAAATCTTTTTGAAAAACAAGATTCCTTTCCCATATGATATGGAGCAAAGAAGGCCTGAATGGAGGGGTATAATCAAATTGAAAACTGCAGAACAGAGGTTTGGGCTTGGATATAAGCCCAAGAAAGAGGATTATAAACGAGCTGCTGGTGCAAGAAGGGAGAAGAGAATGGCTAGGATGGAAGGAAGGAAACCTGTAGAAGAAAACTTAGCCATCCCTCCAATCAGGATTTCATTTCCAAAGGCCGCATATGTGATACAACCTGATGGGGGATATGGAGACCTCTTTCAAAATCTTTCTTCAATGAACATAAACACTCTGGAGGAAAATCAAGTCAAGGACATTGCTGAGAAAATCGAGTCCGAAAGGAGGATTGAAGAGATGCCATAATTGACCATCCACACTTTGGAAGAAGTCACCGTCAAGACTTTTGTCCGGAAGCTAGCCGAAGGGGAAAAGTTCCAGAATTGGGAGACCCAAGAAGCTCCATTGGTTTTTAAAATGTAATCAACAATGATGGTTGGATTATATTTTTATCTATGTTGTTTGCCTTTCTTTTTTTATTTATTCATTGACAATCGAGGCTCAAGATGTCAATGGGATTTTATTGTGAGCCAATCTTTTATTTTTAATGAGATCAAGCATTTTCAAAATTCATCTTGATGTCTTACTATGCATTTACACATCACTTTCCGCTTTCAGGAACCCTGAAAGTGGATCCTCCACAACAACACCTGCACTTTACATTGAGAATGAATGGCCAAAATTTAAAGAATACATAGTGGCTGTAGAAGATGAGGAATGGGAGGAGGAAAACATATGGGAATTCACAAAATTAATAGAACAACACGAACAGGCTTGGAGGCCCGCTAAGGAGGAACTTGAAACCATAAATGTAGGCAATGAAGAAATCAAGCGAGAGCTGAAGATAGGGACTTTGATCACCCCCGAAGCAAAGCAAGAGTTGATTGCACTGCTCAAGGATTATGTGGATGTCTTTGCCTGGTCCTACGAAGATATGCCTGGTCTGGATACGGACATTGTAGTGCATATAATACCACTGATGGAAGGATGCAAGCCGACTAAGCAGAAGTTAAGGAGAACTCATCCGGAGGTCTTAATCAAAGTAAAGGCAGAAATTGAAAAACAATGGGACGCTGGTTTTTTGGAAGTAGTGAAGTATCCACAATGGGTGTCAAACATAGTGGTGGTACCCAAAAAGGAAGGTAAAATCAGAGTTTGCGTGGACTTTAGGGACTTAAACCGGGCTAGCCCTAAAGATGACTTCCCTTTACCACACATAGATATGTTAGTTGATAATGCAGCACGTAGTTCCACATATTCATTCATGGATGGGTTTTCAGGCTACAATCAGATAAGAATGGCGCCAGAGGATAGGGAGAAGACAACCTTTATAACACCATGGGGAACCTTTTGCTACAAAGTCATGCCATTCGGTTTAAAGAATGTCGGGGCCACTTACCAAAGGGCTATGGTGACTTTGTTTCACGACATGATGCACAAAGAGATTGAAGTATACGTGGATGACATGGTTGCTAAATCTAAAGAGGGAGAGAATCATGTCCAAGTATTGAAGAAATTATTTGAAAGATTAAGGAAATATAAGTTGAGGCTTAACCCAGCAAAGTGTTCATTCGGGGTGAAATCCGGTAAGCTGTTGGGATTTGTGGTGAGTGACAAAGGGATAGAAGTGGATCCTGAAAAAGTAAAAGCTATTCAATCTATGCCACCCCCCAAGACTGAGAAGGAGGTGAGAGGTTTCTTAGGAAGGTTGAATTACATCGCTCGGTTTATATCTCATTTAACCGCGACTTGTGACCCGATCTTTCATTTGTTGAGGAAGAAGAACCCTGGAATATGGAATGAAGAGTGTGATAAAGCTTTTGAGAAAATCAAGCAGTACTTGCTAAATCCACCTCTGCTTGTTCCTCCCGTACCAGAAAGGCCATTGATTTTATACCTAACAGTAACCGAAACAGCAATGGGATGTGTGCTTGGGCAACATGATGAAACCGGAAGGAAGGAAAGGGCAATTTATTACCTAAGCAAGAAGTTCACGGAATATGAGTCTAGGTATACTGTGATTGAGAAGTTGTGCTGCGCACTAGCATGGGCTACAAAGAGATTACGTCAGTACATGTTGTATCACACTACATGGTTAATTTCCAAGTTAGACCCATTAAGGTACATTTATGAGAAACCTTATCTATCTAGCCGAATTGCAAGATGGCAAGTTCTTTTGGCTGAGTATGACATAGTGTATATGACAAGGAAAGCCGTGAAAGGGAGTGTTATTGCCGATCACCTGGCTGACCATGCTATGGAAGATTATGAGCCGTTAAACTTTGACTTTCCCGATGAAGATGTGTTTGCAATCGAGGAAGAGAAATCAGATTGGTGGGTTATGTACTTTGATGGTGCTGTAAATGTATGTGGTAACGGAGCGGGGGCAGTGATAATCTCTCCTGATAAGAAGCAGTATCCGGTTTCAGTTAAGCTGCAGTTTGGGTGCACCAACAACACGGCTGAGTATGAAGCTTGCATTCTTGGTTTAGAGGCTGCATTAGAGATGAACATCAAAAAGATAGATGTGTATGGAGACTCAATGTTGATCATTTGCCAAGTAAAAGGAGAATGGCAAACCAAAGAAGAGAAGTTAAGGCCTTACCAAGAATACCTGTCTAAGCTGGCTAAAGAATTTGAGGAAATAGAGTTCACCCATCTGGGAAGGGAAGGGAACCAGTTTGCAGATGCTTTGGCCACACTAGCATCTATGGCCAAGATAGACTTTGGGCACAAGGTACAGCCAGTACATATTAATATCAGAAATAACCCCGCTCATTGTTACTCAGTCGAAAGAGAAGTGGATGGAAACCCATGGTACTATGATATCAAGAATCTCATCCAAAACCAGGCATATCCCATGGGGGCATCCAAGATCGACAAGAAGACCTTGAGAAGGTTGGCAATGGATTTTTATCTTGATGGGGAGATTTTGTATAAGAAATCATCTGACGGGACTTTGTTGAGATGTTTGGATGAATTTGAGGCAAAAAGCACAGTACGGGAAGTCCATGAAGGAATTTGCTCAACTCATGCTAGTGGACATATGATGGCCAGGAAGATACAAAGAGCCGGGTACTTTTGGATGACATTAGAGAAGGATTGTATCGATTATGTCCGGAAATGTCATAAGTGCCAAGTATACAGTGACAAAATCAATGCTCCTCCGGCTCCTCTGTTTAATTTAACATCTCCATGGCCTTTCGCGATGTGGGGAATTGATGTAATTGGACCAGTAAACCCAAAAGCCAGCAATGGTCATAGGTTTATTCTCGTGGCTATCGACTACTTCACAAAATGGGTAGAAGCTGGGTCATTTGCTCATGTGACGCAAAAAGTGGTGAAGAAATTTATTGAGAGAGATTTGATATGTCGGTATGGTCCACCGGAAAAGATTATAACTGATAACGCCCAGAATTTCAACGGCAAGATGATAATAGAGCTCTGCACTAAATGGAAAATCAAGCATTCCAATTCTTCGCCATATAGACCAAAGATGAACGGTGCGGTAGAAGCTGCTAACAAGAATGTCAAAAAGATTATTCAGAAGATGGTAGTCACCTATAAGGATTGGCATGAGATGTTTCCATTTGCCCTTCATGCATATCGCACCGCAGTTCGAACCTCAACAGGAGCCACCCCATACATGTTGGTATATGGAATGGAGGCGGTGATGCCTTTAGAAGTGGAAATCCCATCATTAAGAGTGTTGTTAGACTCTGAGCTGGAAGAGGTAGAATGGGCAAAGGTTAGATATGAACAGTTGAATCTGATCAGTGAAAAGAGGATAGCCGCGATCTGTCATCATCAACTCTACCAAAGAAGGATGGCTAAATCCTATGACAAGAAGGTTCGACCTCGAGGATTCCACGAAGGAGATCTTGTACTAAAGAAAATATTACCTTTACCTGGAGAAGATCAGAGTAAATGGGCACCTAACTATGAGGGGCCGTATGTGGTAAGGAAAGCATTCTCAGGAGGAGCTTTGTTACTGTCTAGAATGGATGGAGAAGATCTAGCTAGGCCTGTGAATTCTGACTCTGTAAAGAAATACTACGCTTGATGTATTTCGTAATTTCCCGTTCAATAAAATAAATTTTGGCCATGAATTCTCTTTGTAAAGAGTCCTTTTATATATATATATATATAACATATGATCTCATAACATTTGAAATCTTTCGTTTAAAAGAACTTTTTTTGCATGACTAAGAAGATGACTCCATCAATTGGTGAACCAAATCAAATCTACTTGACATATAGTTGCACATCACACTAGGGGGCAAAAGGTGCACGATATGCACATAAGGGTCCAAAGTAAACCCAAGCCCAAAAGGGATATCATAATAAAAAAACTTCTAAAAAAGGCATCTTTTATAAAATCTGCTAATTATATTAAAAGTTTTAGTTTTCATGAACAAAACCAATTTTTTCCTTTGACGCAAAACTCAATGGAGCAAGAAAGGGCCCCATAAGGAACCAAAGATCTCTTCACTAAAAGGACATGAAGGATATTTCGGTTCATGAGAAAAGCTTGAAACAAGAGCAAAGAGGCTTACGACGAACGGGGGACCTATGTTTCCAAGATAGGTAACAAAAACATACATGCATATTAACCATAATATATTGCTTTCAACATTTGTCAGATCGGGATTTCATCACCATTTCTCAGGAAGTGCGTTTTCTAACCCTACCTCTTTTCGAGTGCGCTGTTTGAGCCCTCACTTTTTGGGTAGTGCGTTTTCTAAACCCTACCTCTTTTCGAGTGCGCCTTTGAGCCCTCACCAACATTTTTCTGGGTAGGTCACCCATTACAACGCAACCATTTTCTCCATATTTTTTATCTGGGTAGGTCACCCAAAGAATGAGACCACTCTTCACATTTTTCCTTGGGCAGGTCACCCATCACAATGAGACCATACTTTTCTGGGTAGGTCACCCATAAGAATGAGACCATTCTCCATTTTTTTTTGTTTATCTGGGTAGGTCACCCATAAGAATGAGGCCATTCCTTCCCCTGGGTAGGTCACCCAAAGAATGAGACCACTCTTCCTTTTTCTGGGCAGGTCACCCATCAGAATGAGACCATATTTTCTGGGTAGGTCACCCATAAGAATGAGACCATTCTCCATTTTTTTTAGCTGGGTAGGTCACCCATAAGAATGAGGCCATTCCTCCCCTGGGTAGGTCACCCATAAGAATGAGACCACTCTTCCTTTTTCTGGGTAGGTCACCCATCACAATAAGACCATATTTTCTGGGTAGGTCACCCATAAGAATGAGACCATTCTCCATTCTTTTTACCTGGGTAGGTCACCCATTATAATGAGGCCATTTCTTTCCCCTGGGTAGGTCACCCAAAGAATGAGACCACTCTTTCTCTTTTCCACTCGGGCAGGTCACCCATCATAATGAGACCACACACACATTTTTTGTATTGGTTATGAGTAAAGGAATCGCCGGATGGGATTCCAGGTTAAAGAAGATCACTAGATAGGATCTCGGATGGATTTCCATGTTGATCAAACTAAAATAAGAATTCAGAGGATCGCTGGATAAGGATCCCGAGATGACTAAGTTTCGATCATGGTTTTTTGGGGCTAAGGAGGATTGTTATAAAGGACAAAGTTTCAGATCAATCAAGCTTCGACCAGATCAGTTTCGGGAGTTCCGTTTTGGGTTTATCTTTATAACACTTACTGCGCAAAACCCATGCTCCGTAAGTATTATAAAGAGGGGGCATCTGTTGTAACCCATTTTTGGGTCCCCCTGAAAAATAAAATAAATAACCAAAAGAGGTTAGAAAAATAACCGGAGGCAGAAGCGCCCGGAAAACAGTCAGAAAATTGGTCAAGGAATTTAAAAATACAAGGATTGAATTTTTTGACAGTATATTCTTGAAGGATGAAAGCCCTATTGAGAAGAAAAATTTGAATTTTAGGGAGAAAAGCCCAAATTTGGATTTTTATGGGCTTAATTGGATTTTTATGGACTTAATTGGATTTTTATTTGAATTTATAGAAGATTTGATTCCAAGAAAAATTGATTTTTAAGTCAATTTGGGCTTTAATTTGGAGAAATTTAAGTTCTGGGGCCAAAATATTTTTTTAGGAATTTATTGGGTCAAATCAGGGGCTCAATTGCATAAATATTGAAGTTTAAGGGCCAATTAGGGATTTAATTAAGAAAATCCGAAACCAGGGACCAAATTGGAAGAGGCGCGTAAATGGAGGGGCTGCTAATTTTTCGGTTCAGGGGCCTAATTGAAGAAATTGAAAGTTTATTAATCAATTAAGGGCTAAATTGCATAAATCAGAGGCCAAGGACCAAAATGAAAAAGGCGGCCAACAAGAGGGACGGGGACCGAATTTGGAGGACCGATTTGAAGTTTAGCCGTTTAAATGAAACGGCGCGTTTTACCCAAAACGACGCCGTTTCATATATATATATATAAATATAAAAAAAGAGGAAGATCAGAACGGTGTCGTTTTGAACGACACTGTTCATCTTCCTCCTCCCCCGTTTCAACAGACCAGAAACGAAAGAAAAAAAAAGGGAAAAATTTCAAAACTTCCCGCCTCTCTCTCCTCGTCCCCACCACCACCACCGAAAGCAAGAATGGCCGACCAGCCGTTGCGTGATTGAAGGCGCACTAACGAAGGCACGCCGTTTCCTTTTTGCTTATAAATAGAGAGAGGCCGAGAGGAGAGAAAGAAAGACCGAAGAGAGAGATAGAACCAGCGAGATAGAGGGGAAGAGAAAAGAATAAAACGAAAAAAAAAAAGAGAGAAAGAGAGGAACCCCGAAACAATAAAAAAAACGAAGAGAGAGAGGAAGAGAGAGAAACCCTGTAACAGAGGAGAGAGAAGCCACCGTCCGTGAAGCGAGGACACTGCCACCACCACCGCAGTTCCGCCAGTACCAGGTACGCCTCCTCTCCTCCCCCTGCATTTTTTCTGTTAATATATATATATGTTTTGCCTCCTGCATGCAGAATCGTTCTGCATGCAGGAGGCGGGGGGGGGAAATTAATTCCCCCCCCGTGCTTTCTTTTTTTTCTCTGGGCCAGAATGTGTCTGGCCCAGAGTTATGTGGACGGGCCAGAGGGATCTGGCCCAGTCCGGCGGTCTGGGCCGGGTCCGGCCCAGACCGAGGTTAATTAGTTTCTGGGCCGAGTTCGGCCCAGTACCTTCTGGGCCGCGTTCGGCCCAGTGCCTGCTGGGCCGAGGTCGGCCCAGTAACCTTTCCTAGGCCGAGGTCGGCCCAGTCAGTTGGGCCGGCCCAGTCACTGTGGGGCTGAGCCCGGCCCAGTCAGTTGGGCCGGCCCAGCCCCTTAATAATTAATATATAATTATATTATATTATTATATTATGTGTGTATATGTTATATATATAAAATATTTGTAAAAAATCTAAAAAAAATCTAAAAAAAAAATATTGTTATTTTTCTTTCATTTATATATATTTTTAAGGGGGGTTTGTTTTTTTTTATATACTATGAAGGTATAAATTCAGTATTTAAAATATCTGATTTTCGTCGTAGCACCCGAAATTTTCCAAAGATAATTTTTTTTTTTTTTTGCTTTCAAAAATTTCTAAAATTCCTAAAAAATATTGTGGATTTTTCCGCATATTTTTTGTTTATGACTTAATATTAGTTTGTATTTTTCTTTTGTGGAGATACAAATTCAGTATTAAAAATACCTGATTTCGTCAAAAAAAATATTGTTTAAAAAAAAAATATTTTTCTTGCGTGTTGCATACGGCCAATACTCTAACATGTTTTGAATATTCTTTTCTATAAAACAAATATATTGGAAGCTTCGAAAGTGTGTTTTCACATAGATTTCTTAAACACAAATTATTTTCTTGCATTTCTGGATTTTACAACGTGTTTGTAAAATTCCAAAGGGTATTGGCCAATATTCAAAAAACTATAAAAATCTTATTTTGGGAAAAGGAATTTATTTATTATTTACCGCTAATGTTTGGATAAAGAAATCCTTAAAGGGATGAATATCCAAAATATTATCGGGAATAATAAATCCGCACACAATTCTTGAAAGAAGCCTTGATTATAATCGAGGACATTTCAAAATTAATTTAATTTTTTTTTCTCCACGATTTATGAGTCACAAACTTTTGAAATACTAAGGGAAAAATGAGCTTTCAAAGCACATGGAATCTCCTTAGATTTCTATCCAAAATCAATTGACGAGCCTAGAAAATACCTACACCATAGCAGTTATAGAGCAAACCAAACACCAAGCAGCTTACCTTAGGTAGGGCGTACTAGGGGTGCTAATACCTTCCCTTTACGCAACCAGTCCTTGCCTTAGAATCTCTGAAAGACCAGTTAGGTTCCTAGTGACCAAAATACTAGGTGGCGACTCCAAAGAACCAAATCAGCAGAACAGAATAAAACGAAAGTCGCCAGTCGAATGTCGCAAAAATCAAACTTTTTTTTTTTTATTTTTTTTGGGGGTGCGACACTGGATTTGATGGAGCAAATGTTTTAGGAAGTGAAAAAAGAGCAGTCTGGTGGATTTACAACGGGTCGGCAATGTTCAAAATGGAAGTTGAATTACATTAACATCTTCAAAAGTGATCTGCTTCTAACTTTTGGATTCATTGAATTACATCACAAGTTCAATCATGAACCTGAACCCATCTTTCCAAAAACTCCTACGAACAAACCTATCACCCAAAACGCACGCAAATGAAATCTAACTCAAGCACTACAAAAAAAAAAAAAAAACCCAACACAGCTCTGATACGGCCCCAACTGAGCAAGTTGATGCAGTGGGCAACCATTGGATTCAGATGTTTGAGTAGTGGTGTTCTGTCACTAAGTTTGAGATGCTATTATTTGTCAGTCGGTTTTTCCAAGTTTATATTCTGCTGCTGTGACAGTCATGTATTTTATTGCTTAAATGATTTGAGTTGAGCAAGGCTCTTTAATTGATTATTCAGCCAAAGAAAAGACGAGAACACGAAGGAAACCATGTCAAGAAGGAAAATCGTTGTGTAAACAAACTTCTCAACCACTTGCTTAAAGAATTATTAAAATGATAAGAAAGAAATCTGTTCTTCATTCATTTATGGCAATGAATGCAAGATCTTGACGTTATTATGACGTTCATTCGTCATATTATTCTTATATCATTTTCTCCATGAAAACTATGAGGGTGGAAAAGTAAACATGTCAAATTATTTAGTATCTGAGCAATTAATCAGTTCCTTGACCCAATTATTTAGTTCATAAGCTATGAATTTCTTTTTCTTTTTTTGGCGCTTTACGAAGCTTCCATTCTTCTCTTGAAACTTTTCCAAGTTGGAGATTCTGAGCAGCTTTGACAGTTCAGGGATGATCTTGTCGGATCTTAAAGGAGAATAAATCTGATACAGGTCGTTGGGAAACTCGGTCAACAATCCATATTCCTCAACCGTGGGGCACAAGTCTATGCTTCCAAAGGAAAAACATCGGTAGTCTGGATCCCAAAAATGAACTAAAGCTCGCACAGCTGGGCTTAAAACTTCTACCTTTGCAATTTCCATCAAACGTCCGTATTTCCTAAACAATGCATCTTTATCCACATTCTGAAAATGAGTCGTTAACTTGTTCACCTCATTCAATACGCAATTCAGGTTCTTGATTGGTGACATCTTTTTAGCATCGCTTCTAAGGCAGTCTCCTTCAGTCAATTGTGACAGTTCAGAATTTTTTCCATATTCTAAGATGGAAGATTTAGTGATGATGGCCATTTCGTTCACAAGTCCTGCAATTCAAAATGCATTGGGGTTTAGACTTTGTTTGGATGCAAAAGATATGTTGGAACATACACCCTAAGGATAGGTTCTAATTTCTCTATGTGAGACATAGGGTATGTTTACTATTGGGTCTCTAAAAGAGGGTCTCTTGTTGTTCTAGTGATCAGCCTTCGTAAAGGCGATATGGAGGTCTAGCAGATAGTGGGATGGTACGTGTACCAATCACAATCAGTCTAAACACTCAGCAAAGAGTTGGGGTTTACACAAACTTAAACCTTGACTCAAGTCATAAGGCAAGCTGCTAGTCCCCCACTTAAACTTAAAGTTACATGTGTGTGCACTCCAAAACATAATAACAATAATAAAGTGATGCATGACTATGCAATATGATAGAATGTAAAGATATATGCTAAAGCTTTTAAACAAAGCATCATAAAAAAAAAACAAAAACCAATAGCACATAACATAAACAAACAAACAAATCAAGCTTAGTCCAAGGGTCCCTAGTGGAGTCGCCATCCTGTCGCACCCCCCAAAAAAATAAACAAAAAAAGTTTGTTTTTTTGCGACATTCGAATGGCGACTTTCGTTTTGTTCTGTTTTGCTGATTTGGTTCTTTGGAGTCGCCACCTAGTATTTTGGTCACTAGGAACCCTAACTGGTCTTTCAGAGATTCTAAGGTAAGGGACTGGTTGTGTAAAGGGAAGGTATTAGCACCCCTAGTACGGCCTACCTAAGGTAAGCTGCTTGGTGTTTGGGTTGCCTTATAATTGCTATGGTGTTGGTATTTTTTAGGCTCGTCAATTGATTTTGGATAGAAATCTAAGGAGATTCCATGTGCTTTAAAAGCTCATTTTTCCCTTAGTATTTCAAAAGCTTGCGACTCATAAATCGTGGGATAATAATAATAAAAAAATTAAATTTTGAAATGTCCTCGATTATAATCAAGGCTTCTTTCAAGAATGTGTGTGGATTTATTACTCCCGATAATATTTTGGATATTCATCCTTTTAAGGATTTCTTTATCCAAACATTAGCGGTAAATAATAAATAAATTCCTTTTCCAAAAATAAGATTTTTATAGTTTTTTGAATATTGGCCAATACCCTTTGCAATTTTACAAACACGTTGTAAAATCCAGAAATGCAAGAAAATAGTTTGTGTTTAAGAAATCTATGCGAAAACACACTTTCGAAGCTTCCAATATATTTGTTTTGTAAAAAAAGAATATTCAAAACATGTTAGAGTATTGGCCGTATGCAACACGCAAGAAAAATATTTTTTTTTTAAACAATATTTGTTTTGACGAAATCGGGTATTTTTAATACTGAATTTGTATCTCCACAAAATAAAAATACAAACTAATATTAAGTCATAACAACAAATATGCGGAAAAATCCACAATATTTTTTAGGAATTTTAGAAATTTTTGAAAGCAAAAAAAAAAAAATTATCTTTGAAAATTTCGGATGTCTTGATGAAAATCAGATATTTTAAATACTGAATTTAGACCTCCACAGTAAAAAAAAATACAAACCCCCTTAAAAATATATATATATATATATATATATATATGTATATATTTATGAAAGTAAAATAACAACATTTTTTAGAGTTTTCAGAATTTTTATAAATATTTTATATATGTATAACATATACACACATATATATAATAATATAATATAATATAATTATATATATATTAATTATTGAGGGGTTGGGCCGGCCCAACTGACTGGGCCGGGCTCAGCCCCACAAGTGACTGGGCCGATCTCGGCCCAAGAAAAAAAAATTGGTCTGGGCCGGACCCGGCCCAGACCGCCGGATTGGGCAAGAATCCTTCTGGCCCATATACATGTTTCTGGGCCAGAAACAGTCTGGCCCAGAAGATAAAACATAAAAGGGGGGGAATTAATTTCCCCCCCGTCCCCTGCATGCAGAACAATTCTGCATGCAGGAGACGAAACCTAAGAAGACGAAGAAGAAAAGAAAAACAATGCAGGGGGGGAAGAGCGTACCTGGCGGGGATGGAGACGGTGGTTTGCTGGTGGGGATACGGTGGCGTGGCTCGTGGACGGCGGCTCCGGGCGGCGTTGCTGCTGTTTCTAACAGTGAAAAATTCTTCTTCCTCCCTTCTCCTTCGTTTTTTTTTTTCGTTCTCAGTGGCTGCCTATTCTCGGTTCGGTTTTGGTTTTGTTTTGGTTTCCTTCTTCTCGGTTTGTTTCTGTTCTTCTCTCTCTCTTCGGGTCGCTCTCTCTCTCTTTCTCTCTTCGGGTC
Organism: Populus davidiana x Populus alba var. pyramidalis; assembly: GCA_027475595.1. Lineage (NCBI taxonomy): Eukaryota > Viridiplantae > Streptophyta > Magnoliopsida > Malpighiales > Salicaceae > Populus > Populus davidiana x Populus alba var. pyramidalis. The sequence goes on along the minus strand of JANKYH010000288.1, from coordinate 152,181 downwards.
TTTCGGGTCTTTTTTTTTCTTCTCTATTTATAGGGGCAGCACAGGTGGGGGGCCATGGCTAGTGCGCCTTCAATCACGCATGGCTGGTCGGCCATTGATGCTTTCGGTGGTGGTGGTGGGGGCGAGGAGAGAGACGCGGGAGAATTTTCGAATTTTTTCGTCTTCTGTTCTGTTAAAACGGGGGGAAGGAGGAAGATGAACAGTGTCGTTCAAAACGACACCGTTCTGATCTTCCTCTCTTTTTTTTTTTTTTATATATATATGAAACGGCGTCGTTTTGGGTAAAACGCGCCGTTTCATTTAAATGGCTAAACTTCAAATCAGTCCTCCAAATTCGGTCCCCACCCCTCTTGTTGGCCGCCTTTTTCACTTTGGTCCTTGGCTTCTGATTTATGCAATTGAGCCCCTAATTGATCAATAAACTTCCAATTTCTTCAATTAAGCCCCTGAAACAATTCCAAACAGCCCCCTCTATCTTTGCGCTTTCTCCAAATTGGTTCCTGGTTTCGGATTTTCACAATTAAGTCCCTAATTGGCCCTTCAACTTCAATATTTATGCAATTGAGCCCCTGATTTGACCCAATAAATTCCTAAAAAATATATTTTGGCCCCAGAACTTAAATTTCTCCAAATTAAAACCCAAATTGACTTAAAAATCAATTTTTCTTGCAATCAAATCTTCTATAAATTCAAATAAAAATCCAATTAAGTCCATAAAAATCCAATTAAGTCCATAAACATCCAAATTTGGGTTTTTCTCCTCAAAATTCAAATTTTCCTTCTCAATAGGGCTTTCATCCTTCAAGAATATACTGTCAAAAATTCAATCCTTGTATTTTAAATTCCTTGACCAATTTTCTGACTGTTTTCCGAGCGCTTCTGCCTCTTGTTATTTTTCTAACCTCTTTTGGCTATTTATTTTATTTTTCATGGGGACCCAAAAATGGGTTACAACATGAGTAATTAATCAGTTCCTTGACCCAATTATTTAGCTCATAAGCTATGAATTTCTTCTTTTTTGTTTTGGCGCTTTACGATAGAAACTGAAGGGGACTTGATAACTATCCATTATTTGCAGCCACACATTCTCTGCACTCTGAAAAATCTAAACAGATACAATAACATTGTTCTCAATCAAATCGTGTTTGCTTCCAAATAAGTTATTTGTGATAGTAATGCACTCTGTTCAATGTCTTCAACCCATCTCCCACGTTCATCGTAATCGTTCTCTTATTAGTCATTATAAGAGGGATAAGATGGTTGTGGTGGTGATAGACTCTTCAGAGGTGGCCAATATTAACTTTGGCAATCGCAGTGGAATCTAGCAAATTTCATCCTGGTCTGGATTTTAATGGAACAAGACGAAGACTTCGACTTTGAATGAAATTGACAGTAGTTGGAAACTAAGGATAACTAAGTTATTATAAGTCAAAACTCATAAACAATAAAAATATCATTCATATTGATTGCTTGTTGAAGCTGTGAATTGAGTAAACATAGGATACTCCAAATTCATAAATCCTAGACTCTTATTATTAACTATGGCAATCGCAGTGGAATATTGGAACTGGTTATCTAGCAAATTACATCCTGGTCTGGATTTTAATGGAACAAGACATTCTCAGATTTTACTACCAGATGGTCTTTGGAGACGGAGACTATGTGCACTACTTGTCGTTAAACCAGGTAGAATGATTTATGAAATTGGTGGGGTAGCAGAAAATATAGCCGGAAAGGCTATTTCAGTAGCAGCATCCAAAATACCTAGACGAACACAATTCATTATTTCACAAGATTCTTTTTTTTTGTTTTTGTTTTGAACAAACTATTTCTTTTTCTTTTTTCCCATTGAAATAACAAATTCAAAAAAGAATACGATTCAATTCTTAAACCCATTTGAATGTAGCAGATAATAAACGGGGCTGAGAATTGATATGTATTCAAATCATAAAAACAACAAGTAATTGCTGATATGTTCATATCAGCGATGTTATTATTGTTGTAATTATGGAAACAATCCAAAATTCACCTCTAGAATGATATGAAGTGATCAGAATTGTAATTGTACATATTTATAAAGAACTCAAATGTGACGGCATGATAATATGATATGATAACAACGCTACAATTATAATTGATCAAGATGGAAATCCAAAGGGAACTTGAATTTTTGGTGCGGTTACCGGGGAATTAAGATAGTTAAATTTCACTAAATTAATTTCATTAACACCTAAAGTATTATAAAATAAAGCATTATAATGAGATATAAACCATGATTTATAATATTTGATATTTGAATAAAATCAATTAAATTAAAAATAATTAGTAGATTGTGTTACATGCATATACCTTTAATAAAAATTAATAACAAAAATAAAATAATTAATTCATTAAAAAAAATGAAAACAAAATATGTTGATTATATCAAAATTATGGGGCGGCAAAAATTTTAGTTTATCATTAGTAAGGACATATTTGCTGACATAATAATCTCTAGAACAAATCCGGACATGGAAAGAAAAGGAATCCTTCAAATAGCATCTATTAACATAAGAAGGTGAAGACAAAAATGTTTTTGGCTTTAACCCATAACATAGAATAAATAGGAAAAAACCATGCTGAATGAATCTAAATTTAAAACGTATTAGTCACTTTGATATACAAATCTATTCTAACTATCTACAAATTTTGTGAATATTAGGTGGAATGGGAATTGTAGAGGCATCTAACATGTTTTATTTTTATTATTTCAAATTGTACTTGTTAAAAAGCTATTATAATATTTTATATATAAAAATTAGAAAAATAAAATAATATTGAATAGATAAATAACAAATTTATTTTATCTAAATCAAAATTTTAAACTGACCAAGAACGAAAAAACATGAAGGAAAATATTTATTTTTTTAAATAAGCTCTTGCATCGACTCATTAAGGAAGTCCATACATTAATTATGAGATTTTTTTAAAAATTACTTTTTCTCATTAAAAAGACAAATTTATGGTAAAATACTTTTGATAAGAGGATCGATAATAATATATAGTACTAATTTAAGAGAAAAATCAAAAACCTTTTACCCTTTTAAGTTTTTGTTAATATTTTCATTTATTGTTTTATGAAAGCTTTTAAAAATATTTTCAAAAAAAAGGAGAAATAGTTTTTGATAAAAATGAAAGCCTATATTACTCATTAATTTTTGTTAAACATTGTTTTGAGAAACTTCAAAACTAAAAAAAAAAAGAAAAAAGAAGAAGTTATTTTTAGCAAAAATGATATAAAAGTATTTGAAATGAAAACTAAAAGCCTTTTACTTTTGTATTTTTATTGAAAAAAAATAATATTTTGAGAGCTTTCCTTTTAGTTTTTATTAAAAACACTTTTATTTTTATTGTTTTTTATATCATCGAGGAGATAATTTTTCCTTAAAAATCCCTTTATTCGTTAATTAGTTAAAGTCAAACGGTTATGCCATCAAATAGAGGAAAAATTAATAGCTACTTAATATATATAATCGATTGATGGCTCGATCCAATAGAAATAATTAGTGAAAAATCTCCATTGTTTTCAATCAAATCAATGAAAATTACAATACTTTGTTTACTTTTCAACCGGACTGAATATTTTTATCTATATAAACTGCTTTATTTCCCTTATTTGTTTATTAAAAAAGATAGGAGTTTCTTTACTAAAAAAACATGGCATCACCTGTGTGTTTCTTAACCATGCGGATGCTTTTGCTCTTTTTGCTGTCTTTGTTTCATCTTAGAGCTGCTTATTCTTCTCCTTCCATGCAGCCTCTATGCCATGACGACGAGAGTCATGCCTTGTTGCAGTTCAAGGAAAGCCTTGTCATTAATGAGTCTGCTTCTTATGAGCCTTCTGCCTATCCTAAGGTTGCATCATGGAAAGTTCATGGAGAAAATGGTGATTGCTGCTCATGGGATGGTGTTGAATGTGACGGAGACTCTGGTCATGTGATCGGCCTTGACCTCAGTAGCAGCTGCCTTTATGGCTCCATCGACTCCAATAGCAGCCTCTTCCACCTTGTTCAGCTCAGAAGGCTGAATCTTGCTGACAACGACTTCAACAACTCTGAAATCCCTTCTGAGATTCGAAATCTCTCAAGGCTGTTTGATCTAGATCTCTCAATGTCTGGCTTTTCTGGTCAGATTCCAACAGAGATCTTAGAGCTTTCCAAGTTGGTTTCCCTTGATCTGGGAGGGAATACTTTGAAGCTCCAAAAGCCTGGTCTGCAACATTTAGTTGAAGCATCAACCAACTTGGAGGTGCTCCATCTCCCTAAAGTGAACATATCAGCCAAGGTACCTCAAATCATGGCAAACTTATCCTCTTTGTCATCTCTATTTCTCAGAGATTGTGGATTGCAAGGAGAGTTCCCTTGACCTGGGATTAAATCCATCTTAAAGGTACTGAGAAATGATTCATTAAAATTGATCTTTCTCATTTTTCATTATACACCTTGATCGTCCACATTTCACATGACTGGGTGTTGAGAGTATCCTGATTCTGCCTTTTTCCCAAGGCATCAAGCTATGCCTAATACCATTCAATAAGCATATGTCGCTTCTTCTTATTCATCATCACCACCTACCAAGATAAGCTCTAAATACCCTCTTTATCGGAATCTATCTCATTATATCATCTTCATAACTTTCGGTCCAAATATCAACAACCAAACCATATCATTGCACCCAAAACAATCGCAGCGGAAAAGTTTTTTTTTTTTTTTTTCCGAAGACAGACTTAGACTTTGAATTTAATGAAACAAGACAAAGATATTAACAATAATTTTGGTTCGTCATCGGAGAGATGGAGACTGTTCACGTGCACTCCTTATAAGGAAAATATATCTTATTTACTCCTTTTTTTTCTATTCTAATATCAATAATAAAAAATATTTCTTATTTAAAAATATTTTTTTAATAACATATATAGAAACGAGGAATAAGTAAGTTATTATAACTCAAAACTTTTAAGGAATAAAAATATCATAACTATGGAGGGAGAGTCACCTAAAATATTTCATTTTTATTTGTCTATATCTTATTTTCCACAAAATTATTACAATCTTTTATATACAAAAATTAGAAAATTCTAATAATAATGAATAAAAAAAAATATTTTGAGAGACTTGAAAACTAAAGAGAATATTTTTATAAAAACAAATGATATAAAAATATTTGAAATGAAAACTAAGAATGTAGAAATAGTTTTTAATGACTCGTTAGCTATGGGCATTCTATAATAAAAATTGTTTAAGCAACGAAATTAAATTAAATGTATGATCTTGATGGTAAATTAGAGGAGAAATCAAAATGTATGCTAGCTACCTTGTAACTGCGCTGCAGAAGAAGGCGACAATCAATTGTATGAAAAATAGACAGAGCAATTATATTTAACATGAAAGATGGTTTTTGTTAATTTAGTATTTGAATTTATTTTGTAGTTCAATTTAATCTCACTGTTTTGAATCACATCTTGGTTTCGCAGTCAAAAGCCATTATGATGAACACATTTCTTTTCAGCATTTAAATAATTATACAACTTTTTTATGTCTCACGTTTATTTCAGTCATGGATAACAAGATCATGCTTGTCGAAACTTTGGCATGTGTGGTGGGAGACTTGGACTTTGAAATTGGATGGGCCCTATATAAACTTGTGCCATTAATGGGATATTGCTATTAATGGGCAACAATTTGTGTACCTATCCTAAAAAGTAGAGTTGCCATTGTTAAAAGGTGACAATGGAAGTTGTACCAACCATTGACAAAAATAGTGCAACCCATGTGCTGCCACCATTTGCACTACCCAGGAATATTTCTGTCAGTAATTTGAGGTCGAAATTACCGACAGAACTTTTTCCTCCGTAATTCGGTCGGTAATTATCGACAGTTATAGTCCGTCGGTAATTACCGACCGAATTACGGACGAAAAGTTTGGAATTAAGAAAAAAAGGGTGGGTCGCTGACGTGGAGGTTTTGGCGAGTGATTTTTCCGACAGAATCACCGACGGATTCAAAACCAGTGACGGGACCGGTTCACCGTAAAAAATACCGACGAAATTGAAATGGCAAACCCGTACAGGTGATGTGACCGGTTCACCATAAAAAATACCGATGGAATCACCGAGGGATTTGAAAAGCAGGTATGTGCGGTGACGTGTCTATTTTCTCGTCAGAATAGCCGACGGAGTCACTGACAGGTGGATACCGTCGGTGATGTCGCACCCCAAAAAAATAATAATTTTCAATTGCGGGTTCGACTGATGAAATTTTTTTTATTTTTATTTGATTTGGTTCTTTGGAGTCGCCACCTAGTATTTTGGTCACTAGGAACCCTAACTGGTCTCAGAGATCGGGTACGGAGACTGGTTGCGTAAAGGGAAGGTATTAGCACCCCAAATACGCCTTACCTAAGGTAAGCTGCATTGTTTTATTGTCTGATAAAAATAAAAATAAAAAAACTAAAGTGTTATTGTGTTTTCCTAGTTGTTGGTCTGTCTATGGTTCAAGAAAAATCCCCCTCAGTAAGGAGGTCTTTATCTTATCGGGTAAAAATCCTAACCGTTCTAACGTCCGTACCAAAATTTTATTAATAATATTTAGGAATACGTTTTACGTATAAATTCGTAATCCCAAATATTAAAAGAAAACAAAAAGATTTTTTTAGAATTTTTGAAATATTGGCCTAGTTCTCATGGCTTGAATAAACTGGTTATTAAAGCCAAAATGCATGTTAATACATATATTGTTTTGAAAATTTTCTTTGTTGTGTGAAAATATGATGTTATAATATTTATGTATATATATTGGAGAGACTAGGCCGTATTTTAAAACAAAAACAATTTTTAGAAAATATTATTTTTTATGCTTTGACGAAAATCGGGTATTTTAATACTGAGCTTGTATCCTTACGGTATAAAAATACAACCCAATATTAATCCGCCTTTAAAAAAAATATGCAGAAAAATCAATAACATTTTTAGGGAATTTTTAGAAATTTTTTGAAAGAAAAAACATTTTTTATTCTGAAAATCTTTGATATTTTGACGAAAACCGGGTATTTATAACACTGGTTTTATATCTTTACGGTATAAAAATACAAACCAAAATTAAACCATTTTGGTAAAAATATGCAGAAAAATCAACAACATTTTTAGGGACTTTTTAGAATTTTTTTGAAAGCAAAAACATTTTTTATTCTGAAAATCTTTGATGTTTTGACGAAAACCGGGTATTTATAACACTGGTTTTGTATCTTTACAGTATAAAAATACAAACCAAAATTAAAAAAATTTTGACAAAAATATGCAGAAAAATCAACAATATTTTTTAAAGATTTTTCAAAATATTTATTTTTTTTATTATTATATTTTATATATATATACATATATACACACATATAATATAATATATAATATATAATATAAAAATAATTCGGGCTGGGCCGGCCCAAATATCTGGGCCGGACTTGGCCCAGAGAGCTGGTATGGGCCAGACCTGGTCTGGCCCGTCAGATACAAGGTCGGGCCAGACTTAGTCTGGCCCAAAAAAAGAAGAAAAAAAATGTGCTGGGCCAGGATCCACCTGGCCCAGCTACACATAAACAGAGGGGGGGGAATTAATTCCCCCCTCCTCCCTGCATGCAGAATGTTCATTCTGCATGCAGGGGCAAAAAAATGAAAAAAACTAACGAGAGGGGGGAGAAGAGGTGACCTGGCGTGAAGGAGGCGGTGCTGCGGTGGCGTGGCTTCCCGGGCGGCGCTGCGGCTCCTTCTCTCTTCGGTGTTCGGTTCTCTCTCTCTCTTCGGCCTCCTCTCTCTCTCCTCCCTTCGGGTTTTTTTTTTCTTTTCGTCCCCCCTGCAGCTTCGGTTTTCTTCTCTATTTATAGGGGCCGAACCGTGGGGGACCATCGTTAGTGCGGTGCAACGGCTGGTCGGCCAATGCTAAAGGTGGTGGGGGCGAGGAGAGAGAGAGGCGCGGGAAGATTTTCGAATTTTTTTGTCTTCTGTTCTGTTAAAACAGGGGGAAGGAGGAAGATGAACAGTGTCGTTCAAAACGACACCGTTCTGATTTTCCTCGTTTTTTTTTTTTTTTTTTTTAATGAAACGGCGTCGTTTTGGGTAAAACGCGCCGTTTCATTTAAATGGTTAAACTTCAAATCAGTCCCCCAAATTCGGTCCCCGCCCCTCTTGTTGGCCGCCTTTTTCACTTTGGTCCTTGGCCTCTGATTTATGCAATTGAGCCCCTAATTGATCAATAAACTTCCAATTTCTTCAATTAAACCCCTGAAACAAATCCAAACAGCCCCCTCTATCTTTGCGCCTTCTCCAAATTGGTCCCTGGTTTCGGATTTTCACAATTAAGTCCCTAATTGGCCCTTAAACTTCAATATTTATGCAATTTAGCCCCTGATTTGACCCAATAAATTCCTAAAAAATATATTTTGGCCCCAGAACTTAAATTTCTCCAAATTAAAGCCCAAATTGACTTAAAAATCAATTTTTCTTGCAATCAAATCTTCTATAAATTCAAATAAAAATCCAATTAAATCCATAAAAATCCAATGAAGTCCATAAACATCCAAATTTGGGCTTTTCTCCTCAAAATTCAAATTTTCCTTCTCAATAGGGCTTTCATCCTTCAAGAATATACTTTCAAAAATTTAATCCTTGTATTTTTGAATTTCTTGACCAATTTTCTGACTGTTTCCTGAGCGCTTCTGCCTTCTGTTATTTTTTCTAAACTCTTTTGGCTATTTATTTTATTTTTCATGGGGACCCAAAAATGGGTTACAACAGGTGAATCCGTCGAAAAAAGTTAATATATGGCCTCTCTGCCGACCCTCTCCTCCCCCATTTCTCCTTCTTCTTCCTAATCCTAACTCTCCCCATCTGCAAATAACCAGCTCCCCCTCGCACCCAAACAAAATTCTTCGTCATCTCAGCACAACAAGTTGTATTTCTTGAAGTTTTGTGGTCACAACATCCGTGTTCTGATTTACCGATGGATTTTATCAAATTTTGTAAGTAATTCTATCTTTCTAAATTTTAACATTTAAATGTCAATTTTTTTTTAGTATATGTATTTTTGTTAGTAGATGTACATGTTTTATTGTTATTTCTCAAACAAACTTGTAGTATATGAATATATAATTTTATACATGTTATGGTTTGTTTTAGATTTTATAAGATTGTATTTGTTTGTAAATTGTTAAAACTTTGTGGAATTACCGAATTACATGTTATGTTTCGAAATAATTAATAGCTTGCTTAATGGGTCCTTTTTAAGTTTTATCGATGGTATTGCAGAGTGGTAATTTCTATTAATTTATATATATTAATTTGTATGGACGTTGATAAATGATAATGAATATTTAATATTTATGAGAAGTTGTGATTGGTTTGTTGGATAATCTCGAGGTAAAGTAATATTTTTGCAAGTTTATTTACCTAACCTAGTTAATTAATACATGATGTCATCATAACTTTATAGAGGTTCGATAGAAGTCATGGATGATCTTTCATGGATGTATCTAGATTCACACCAAGGATTGCGGAGGATGGATTATTGTAACGGGGTTCAGGATTTTATTAATTTTGCAACATCTATTCTAAGAAATTTTACTAGGGTATTAGGTATCCATGCAGGAAGTGTCAAAATAAAACGTATCTACATCTAGATGTTGTAATGATGCATCTTCTATACAAAGGGTTTATGGAGGATTACCAGTGTTGGTATACACATGGAGAGGTATTTGTTAGTAATAGGAGAATGGGAGAAACGGTGGTTGGGTCAACTTCTAGTGCTAGCAATGTGCATGAAACGGTAAATGACAACACTAATCCTTATAGAAATATGGTTATGGATGCAATGAGAATGAGTCAAGGTAATGTCAGTCAATGTCTAATCGTAGAAGAAGAACCTAATACAGAGGCAGCTAGGTTTTTTGATTTGTTGAAAGATTTTGACGAACTATTATGGAATGGCTGCACAAACCACAGTAAATTGTCGGCCGTGGCACAGGTGTTCACCATCAAGTCAGATCACGGGTTGAGTGAGGCCGGGTATGACAAAATTATTGATTGGGCAATAAGCATTTTACCTGAAGGGAACAAGCTGAAAGAGAACTTCTATGCTGCAAAGTCCATGATGAAACCCTTCGGTTTAGGATACCAGAAAATTAACATATGCCCTAACTTCTGCATGTTATACTACCTTGAAAATTCTGAGATGACCGAGTGTATGACATGCGGGCATTCCCGTTACAAACCCAGAACTGGCAGGGGAAAGTCTCTAGTGACATAAAAAAAACTTAGATATTTCCCAATCACACCTAGACTGCAGAGGTTATTAATGTCACCAAGGACTGCTGATCACATGACATGGCACCAAACACATGATGTGGTTGATGGTGTGATGGTGCATCCTTTTGACGGCGAAGCGTGGAAACGTTTTAACAGTGTGCATCCTGACTTTTCAGCTGAATCAAGGAAGGCCCGTCTTAGGTTGTGTACATACGGATTCAACCCATTTGGGTCATTTGCTGCTCCCTATTCTTGTTGGCCGGTCATACTCACAGTTTATAACTTGCCACCGGGAATGTGTATGAGGCCGGAGTTCATGTTTTTATCTACTGTCATACCCGTCCAAGCAGCCCGGGACAAAATATAGATGTTTGTCTTCGACTGTTAACTGATGAGCTAGCGCAGTTGTGGTCCTTCGGAGCTCTGACTTATGATATATTGAGGAAACAAAATTTCCTTATGAGGGCAGCTTTGATGTGAACTATCAATGATTTTACAGCTTATGGAATGCTTTCTGGTTGGAGCACGCATGGGAAACTCGCATATCCATACTGCATGGAAAGCAACAAGGCATTCACGCTAGCAAACAGAGGTAAAGCTTCTTTTTTTTACTATCACCGTCGCTTCTTCCCACTTAATCACAGTTTCATAAAGAATAGAAAAGATTTCTTTGTTGGCAGAGTTGAAAAAGATGTTGCATCCCCGCGTCTTTCTGGTGAAGAATTGCATCATGTCGTAACAGAGTATGGTGACATTGTGTTTGGCCTTCAATCAGGTAAGTAAAAGTTTCCTGGTTTTGGTACGACCCATAATTGGGTAAAGCGAAGTATCTTTTGGGAGCTTCCTTATTGGAAGACCAATCTTCTCCGCCATAACCTTGACGTCATGCACATCGAAAAGAACATGTTTGAGAATATTTTCAACACCATCATGGATGTCGCACGTGTGCGGCGTCGCGGCGAAAATTATATGGTTCTTTCCATTTTCATCAATCTATAATGTAAATCTATCTATATCTATAGGGATACAAGAAAATACTGTCTTTTATTGGTAGAAAATGGAATGGGAGTCGCCACCTAGTATTTTGGTCACTAGGAACCCTAACCGGTCTCAGAGAACGGGTACGGGGACTGATTGCGTAAAGGGAAGGTATTAGCACCCCAAATACGCCCTACCTAAGGTAAGCTGCATTGTTTTATTGTCTGATAAAATCTAAGGTATTTTCATGTTTTCCTAGTTGCTGGTCTGTCTATGGTTCAAGAAAAATCCTCCTCGGTAAGAAAGTCTTTATCTTATCGGGTAAAATCCTAACCGTTCTAATGTTTATACCAAAACTTTATTAATAATATTTAGGAATACGTTTTACGTATAAATTCGTAATCCCAAATACTGAGAGAAAACAAAAATTGTTTTTTAGAATTTTTGAAATATTGGCCTAGTTCTCATGGCTTGAATAAACTGGTTATTAAAGCCAAAATGCATGCTAATACATATATTGTTTTGAAAATTTCCTTTGTTGTGTGAAAATATGATGTTATAATATTTATATATATATATATTGGAAAGACTAGGCCATATTTTAAAACAAAAACAATTTTTGGAAAATATTAATTTTTTTTATGCTTTGACGAAAATTGAGTATTTTAATACTGAGCTTGTATTCTTACGGTATAAAAATACAACCCAATATTAATCCACTTTGATAAATATATGCAGAAAAATCAACAACATTTTTAGGGACTTTTTAGAATTTTTTTTTTGAAAGCAAAAACTTTTTTTAATTTGAAAATATTTGATATTTTAACGAAAACCGGGTATTTTTTAACACTGGTTTTGTATCTTTACGGTATAAAAATACAAACCAAAATTAAACCACTTTGACAAAAATATGCAGAAAAATCAACAATATTTTTTAGGATGTTTTCAAAATATATTTTTTTAATTATTATATTTTATATATATATACATATATACACACATATATTATAACATATTATAATATATAATATATAATATAAAAACAATTCGGGCTGGGCCGGCCCAAATAAACGGGCCGGACTCAGCCCAACAAGGAAAGGTTGGGCCGAACTCGGCCCAACCGAAAATTCTTCTTTAGTCTGGGCCAGGACCGGCCCAGACGTGCAGGGGTTGGGCCAGCACCGGGCTGGCCCGGTGTTAGCAGCCCAGCGGGGGGGGAGAATTATTTTTCTCCCCCCGCCTCCTGCATGCAACATGCAGGAGGCAAGACTGCCACAAAAAGAATGCAGGGGAGAAGAAATGGGTACCTGGCGTGGAGGCGGTCGCTGGTGTAGCTGCGGTGGCGTGGCTCGCGTACTGCGGCTCCGGGCGGTCCTGTAGCGGTTCGAACGACGGCGAGAGAGATTTCTTCCCCCTCTCTTTTCTTCTTGTTTTCGGTGGTTCCCTCTGTACCTTCTCCGTTTGTTTTTGGTTTTCGGTTTCGGTTTTGTTTGTTTTCGGTTTGTTACTGCTCTCCCCTCTATTTCGTTCGGTCTTTCTCTTCTGTCTCTCCTCCGGTCCTCTCTCTCTCTTCGGTCTCCTCTCTCTCTCCTCCCTTCGGTTTCCATTTTCTTTTTTCCTCTTTTTTTCCTCTCCCTCTCTTCAGGTCTCCCCCCTTCTTTTATAGGGGGCAAAGGGCGCGGGGCAGCATGGGTTGAGCAGGGCAACGTGGGGAGCAGAACAGTGCCGGTCGACTGGTCGGCGAGCGTGGTCCTCCTGGCTTCGAGTCGTCCGAGGTGTATGGGCTCCGGGTTTTGTCAGCGCACGCGAGGAGAGAGGGGCACCAACTGAATAAACAAGCTTTCTTCCCATGCTTGCTGCACGTTCGGGGGGAAGAAGGAAGGGGAACAGTGTCGTTCAAATCGACACCGTTCGGTCCTTCTTCTTTTTTTTTTGTATGAAACGGCGTCATTTTGGGGAAAACGCGCCGTTTCATTTAAAAAATGGCGCCATAATGCGCCAAATTTCAAATTAGCCCTCAATTATCTTTTGTTTCTTTCAATTGCGTCCCTTCCAATTTCGGTCCTCGCCCCCATAGTTGGCCGTGTTTTTCACCTTGGTCCTTGGCCTCTGATTTATGCAATTAAGCCCTCAATTGATCAATAAACTTCCAATTTCTTCAATTACGCCCCTGGATCAATTCAAAACAGCCCCCTCTATTTACCCCTGTTTTCCAAATTGGTCCCTGGTTTTGGATTTTCACAATTGAGCCCCTAATTGGCCATTAAACTTCAATATTTATGCAATTAAGCCCCTGATTTGACCTAATAAATTCCAAAAAAATATATTTTGGCCCCAGAACTTAAATTTCTTCTAATTAAAGCCCAAATTGACTTAAAAATCAATTTTTCTTGCAGTCAACTCCTCTATAAATTCAAATAAAATCCAATTAAGTCCATAAACATCCAAATTTGGGTTGTTCTCCTCAAAATTCATATTTTCCTTCTCAATAGGGCTCTCATCCTTCAAGAATATACTGTCAAAAATCCAATCTTTGTATTTTTTAACCTCCTTGACCAATCTTCCGACCATTTTCTGAGCTTCTTTGGCTATTTATTTTATTTTTTATGGGGACCCAAAAATGGGTTACAACAGATGCCCCCTCTTTATAATGCTTACGGAGCAAGGGCGTAGTAAGTTTTATAAAGATAATCCAGTCTGAACTCCTGAAACTGATTTGGTCGAAGCTGGATGGATCTGAAACTCCTTGACCGATCTGAAACTCTTTCTTTATAGCAATCCTCTTCGGCCTAAAAAAATGGGATCCCATCTGGCGATTCCCTGAAAATGAAAAAATATGAGGTCTCCTCTGGCGACCTCCTTTGACAACTATCGAAATATGAGATCCCTTCTGGCGATCTTTTTTTTTTTTTTAATCAACTTGGAACCCCATCTGGCGATTCCTATATGAAATATGAGATATGAGGTCCCATCTGGCGACCTCCTTTGATGAATATCGAAATATGAGATCCCTCCTGGCGATCTCTTTTAACCAACTTGGAATCCCATCTGGCGATTCCTTTTAACAAGCATGAAGTATGAGGTTCCATCTAGCGACCTCCAAAATAGTGAAACACGAGATCCCTTCTGGCGATCTCAAACAACTTGGAATCCCATCTGGCGATTCCCTTTTATTCAAAGCTGAAATATGAGGTCCCTTCTGGCGACCTCCAAATAGTGAAACTCGAGATCCCTTCTGGCGATCTCCTTTAATCAACTTGGAATCCCATCTGGCGATTCCTTTTAACAAACATGAAATATGAGGCCCCTTCTGGCGACCTTTATCGAAATACGAGATCCCTTCTGGCAATCTCAAACAACTTGGAATCCCATCTAGCGATTCCCTTTTATTCAAAGCTGAAATATGAGGTCCCTTCTGGCGACCTTCAAATAGTGAAACTCGAGATCCCTTCTGGCGATCTCCTTTAATCAACTTGGAATCCCATCTGGCAATTCCTTTTAACAAACATGAAATATGAGGTCCCTTCTGGCGACCTCTATCGAAATACGAGATCCCTTCTGGCGATCTCTTTTAACCAAACAACTTGGAATCCCATCTGGCGATTCCCTTTTACCGATTGCTATCGATGTCGTTCTTCCTGCTAGCAGGATTTGAAAAATATTATCTTCTCTTCTTGTTGTTCTAGAATCAACTCAATGATTCTTTCTTCGTCCACAATCTTTTTGGAATGTACTAAGATCTCCTCCTATAACGATAAAAAAAAACATACATGCAATGATTTATGATTAGATGCAATGCATGCGTTCGTACCTGGTTTTGAAACATAGGCCCCATCATCTTCTTCTAGTTCATGAAGTTCTTTCTTAACATGAGCTTGCTTTTGAAGTCGTATGCTGGATTCATCTCTCGTGTTGCCTCTTTTTACTGATCATATTCTTGGAGAAGAATTCTTTGACTTTCTTCAAGTAGTCCTTTTCTCAAAATGTATGACTTGTCATTGCCTCTTTGTCATGCTTTTGTCAAATGCTCTACCTTTTTCAAATCTACAGGCCCTCATCCCGTTTTGAAAACATGTAAAACTTTTTAGGAAATACCTTTTATTGCCCCCAGTATGGAGTGTGATCCTAGTCCGGGTTTTTATAAAGAAGAAAATCATTCTGGCTCAAACGGGATCACCAACGCTAACTATCTCAAAATGCACATTGTTAGGATTGATAAACTCTATTTTTATCTTGAAAGAAAATTACAGGTGATTTATCAATTATGTTATCCAGAGGTAAGGTTGTATTTCGAGGGTAGCTTTTCTTAAATTTTTATTTTTGATCGATTTATGATATTTTCTTTGTAACCACTCAACCTTGTTTAAAAAGTGCATAATCTCATCATTTATAGAAAGAAAAGGTAGGCTCAAAGGCAAATACAAAATCTGGCTGACATCATGAGCCTTGATTGTCCACTAGATAAAATAAAAGCAAAGACAAAAACATGCTAAGGCAAATAAAGTTGTTTTACATTTTGAAAACTATAAGAAGTTCTTGGGTCAACCCGTTCTGAAACTTCTTCTAGTGTGAAGAAAGTCAACCGTGGCAATGCTTCCATCTTCCTTCCCCACTTGTGTTTCCTTGTCTTCTCCTTCGATCTCACCTTCTTCATTATTAACGATTCTTGACCAAAGTTTTCCAATCCTTTATCCCATATTACTTTTGTCATGACTAGGCAATGGATTTGAATTGATATTAGGTGTGTCTTCAAATGACACCCATCCTACATTGATGAGTTCTAACAACCTCCTCTTGAAAGCATAGCAGGTTTCAATCCCATGCCCAAGATTACCCCCATGGTACTCGCAAGTGAATTCAGGCTTGTACCAAATTGGGAATGGTGGTTGTAGTGGTAGTGTAGGGATAGGAGCTATTTGTCCAATGCTCAGTAGTTTGGCATACATGTCCTTCAAAGGCATGGGTAATGGTGGTAGTTGTTCTGAAATGTATCTTGTGTTTGGTCTTTGGTGGTTGTTTTGGGGGTTTGACTGGTTATTTGCTCGATTAGGGGAAAAAGATTTGTTAAAGTTTATTTGGGCCACATGAGAGGTAGGTATTTGTGGGTTATACGAATCCGTTATCTTGTCATTGGACCCACCTTCAAAGTTGTTAACGGGACCTTTCATTTTTCTTCCAATAAAACCCTTTGTCTCCAATGGCTCAATAATGCGTCCAGCTTTAATCCCTTGCTCTATTCTTTCCGCTATGCGTACAGCATCATAGAAATGCTGAGCTGAGCTACCCATTAAATGCTCATAGTAGGGTGCCTTGAATGTATTGGCGAACAAAGTCACCATCTCCGTTTCTATCAAAGGGGGTTGCACCTGCGTGGCCTCGTCCCTCCATCTTTGCGCATAAGCCCTTACTGACTCTTGGCTTCTCTTTTCCATTGACATAAGGCTTGTTCGATCTAGAGCAATTTCCAAATTAAACTTGTATTGCTTAAGGAAAGCCTCCACTAAATCCTTCCATTTCTTAATCCTGGCATTTTCCAACCTCATGTACCAACTTAGCGCCGACCCTGATAGACTGTCTTGGAAAAAATAGATCAGTAACTTATCCTCATGAATCACCTCAGCCATCTTATTGCAATAAGATCGAAGGTGAGTGTTTGGACATTCCAACCCTGTGTACCTTATAAACTCTGGTATCCTAAAATCTTTTGGTACCGTGATGTTTGGTACCAAGCATATTTCAGACGCTCGCATGGGGTCAAACCAATCATTTCCCTCGACTGCTCTTAACCTTTCTTCCAAGGCTGATATCTTGTCATCGTTCATAAAACCAGTGGACCTATTATCGAAAGGCCCATCTGCTGTTAAATCTACAGTGATGTGAGCTTGAGGGGGCTGAATGGGAATGGCAGGTGCAAAGTGCTGCTCCGTCGCTGAATCTGCCCCCAAGTTCTGAGATACCCCCGGGACATGAACTGACGGTGCTCCTATAGGTGGTTGGGTAGACGTTCCCTCCCCGTTCTTGGCTCTTAAAAGTTGCTCAAGTAGATTGGTCAGTCGAGAAACTTCATTTTTCACGGATTCCAAATCGGTCTGGTAGTGCGACTCTAAGTGAGCTCTTTCTTCGTTTTCCATTCTTGATCTGGACCGGGTTTGGTGGACTCTGGATGTGGGACCTATGTTTCACGATCTGGCGTGCATATGATAATAAAATGCGTGAATGAAAATGTGATGCACAACTGATGTGCAATGAGTATAACATTGCAAACAAAGATACATAACCTAAGGACAAGCTCTCTTTAATAAGTGAGAGTGGGTAGTTTTTCTATCTGGTCTTGAAGGGTCTCATATCTGCCCAGTGACGTTCTTTGTAAAGACAGTATGGGGGCGTTGCAAGGAACAGTTAAGACACGTATGCCCACCCTTACCAAGCAGGCACTCAGATATGAGTTGGGTGTTTCACGCATTTAAACCCTGACCAATAGTCTTAGGGTAAATCGCTAATTCCCCACTTAACTTAAAGCTTGTGTGTGCTTCTCGAAATAAAAGCAAGTGATGCATAGGACAATTTTATACAATGCATAAATAAAACGCGTAAAACAAAAAACAAGTATGCAAATAAACGCAAAGGCATATTAACAATAAACACACGAAAACACAAACAAATCAGACAAAAACAAAGCTTAGTCTACAAGGTCCCTAGTGGAGTCGCCATTCTGTCGCACGTGTGCGGCGTCGCGGCGAAAATTATATGGTTCTTTCCATTTTCATCAATCTATAATGTAAATCTATCTATATCTATAGGGATACAAGAAAATATTGTCTTTTATTGGTAGAAAATGGAATGGGAGTCGCCACCTAGTATTTTGGTCACTAGGAACCCTAACTGGTCTCAGAGAACGGGTACGGGGACTGATTGCGTAAAGGGAAGGTATTAGCACCCCAAATACGCCCTACCTAAGGTAAGCTGCATTGTTTTATTGTCTGATAAAATCTAAGGTATTTTCATGTTTTCCTAGTTGCTGGTCTGTCTATGGTTCAAGAAAAATCCTCCTCGGTAAGAAGGTCTTTATCTTATCGGGTAAAATCCTAACCATTCTAATGTTTATACCAAAACTTTATTAATAATATTTAGGAATACGTTTTACGTATAAATTCGTAATCCCAAATACTGAGAGAAAACAAAATTTTTTTTTTAGAATTTTTGAAATATTGGCCTAGTTCTCATGGCTTAAATAAACTGGTTATTAAAGCCAAAATGCATGCTAATTCATATATTGTTTTGAAAATTTCCTTTGTTGTATGAAAATATGATGTTCTAATATTTATATATATATATATTGGAGAGACTAGGCCATATTTTAAAACAAAAACAATTTTTGGAAAATATTAATTTTTTTTATGCTTTGACGAAAATCGAGTATTTTAATACTGAGCTTGTATTCTTCCGGTATAAAAATACAACCCAATATTAATCCACTTTGATAAATATATGCAGAAAAATCAACAACATTTTTAGGGACTTTTTAGAATTTTTTTTTGAAAGCAAAAACTTTTTTTAATCTGAAAATCTTTGATATTTTGACGAAAACCGGGTATTTTTTAACACTGGTTTTGTATCTTTATGGTATAAAAATACAAACCAAAATTAAACCACTTTGACAAAAATATGCAGAAAAATCAACAATATTTTTTAGGATGTTTTCAAAATATTTTTTTAATTATTATATTTTATATATATATATATATACACACATATATTATAACATATTATAATATATAATATATAATATAAAAACAATTCGGGCTGGGCCGGCCCAAATAAACGGGTCGGACTCAGCCCAACAAGGAAAGGTTGGGCCGAACTCGGCCCAACCGAAAATTCTTCTTTAGTCTGGGCCAGGACCGGCCCAGACGTGCAGGGGATGGGCCAGCACCGGGCTGGCCCGGCGTTAGCAGCCCAGCGGGGGGGGGGGAATTATTTTTCTCCCCCCGCCTCCTGCATGCAACATGCAGGAGGCAAAACTACCATGAAAAGAATGCAGGGGAGAAGAAATGGGTACCTGGCGTGGAGGCGGTCGCTGGTGTAGCTGCGGTGGCGTGGCTCGCGTACGGCGGCTTCGGGCGGTCCTGTGGCGGTTCGAACGACGATGAGAGAGATTTCTTCCCCCTCTCCTCTTTTCTTCTTGTTTTCGGTGGTTCCCTCTGTACGTTCTTCGTTTGTTTTTGGTTTTCGGTTTCGGTTTCTTTGTTTTCGGTTTGTTACTGCTCTCCCCTCTATTTCGTTCGGTCTTTCTCTACTGTCTCTCCTCCGGTCCTCTCTCTCTCTTTGGTCTCCTCTCTCTCTCCTCCCTTCGGTTTCCTTTTTCTTTTTTCCTCTTTTTTTCCTCTCCCTCTCTTCAGGTCTCCTCCCTTCTTTTATAGGGCGGCAAAGGGCGCGGGGCAGCATGGGTTGAGCAGGGCAACGTGGGGAGCAGAACAGTGCCGGTCGGCTGGTCGGCGAGCGTGGTACTCCTGGCTTCGCGTCGTCCGAGGTGTATGGGCTCCGGGTTTTGTCAGCGCACGCGAGGAGAGAGGGGCACCAACTGAATAAACAAGCTTTCTTCCCATGCTTGCTGCACGTTCGGGGGGAAGAAGAAAGGGGAACAGTGTCGTTCAAAACGGCACCGTTCGGTCCTTCTTTTTTTTTTTTTTTGTATGAAACGGCGTCGTTTTGGGGAAAACGCGTCGTTTCATTTAAAAAATGGTGCCAGAATGCGCCAAATTTCAAATCAGCCCTCAATTATCTTTTGTTTCTTTCAATTGCGTCCCTTCCAATTTCGGTCCTCGCCCCATAGTTGGCCTCGTTTTTCACCTTGGTCCTTGGCCTCTGATTTATGCAATTAAGCCCTCAATTGATCAATAAACTTCCAATTTCTTCAATTACACCCCTGGATCAATTCAAAATAACCCCCTCTATTTACCCGCGTTTTCCAAATTGGTCCCTGGTTTCGGATTGTCACAATTGAGCCCCTAATTGGCCATTAAACTTCAATATTTATGCAATTAAGCCCCTGATTTGACCGAATAAATTCCAAAAAAATATATTTTGGCCCCAGAACTTAAATTTCTTCTAATTAAAGCCCAAATTGACTTAAAAATCAATTTTTCTTGCACTCAACTCCTCTATAAATTCAAATAAAATCCAATTAAGTCCATAAACATCCAAATTTGGGTTGTTCTCCTCAAAATTCATATTTTCCTTCTCAATAGGGCTCTCATCCTTCAAGAATATACTGTCAAAAATCCAATCTTTGTATTTTTTAACCTCCTTGACCAATCTTCCGACCATTTTCTGAGCTTCTTTGGCTATTTATTTTATTTTTTGTGGGGACCCAAAAATTGGTTACAACAATGGATGTGAAGGGGAAGACAAAGGACAACATCAAGGCTAGATTGGATATAGCTTTATACTGTAACCGTAAAAATATGGAGTTGGTTTATGAGAAGTCACGGGTCACAAAACCAAGGGCAAGCTTCGTGTTAGAGAAAAACGCATAACTGCTAGTCTACAAATGGCTTAAGAGTCTGTGTTTTCCGGATGGACATGCATCGAACATATCAAGGATTGTTAACATAGAGAACTGCAGATTGTATGGAATGAAGAGTCATGACTGCCACGTGTTTATGCAAACACGCATCCCATTAGCTTTTCGTGATTTGTTGCCAAAGGGAATATGGGATGCACTGACGGAGATCAGTCATTTCTTCATAGATATATGCTCCAGCAAGTTGAATGTTGAGCACATTAAGAGGCTTCAAACAAATATCATCGAGACACTATGCAAACTTGAGATGATATTCCCTCTATTTTTTGACTCAATGGAGCATCTTCCTATACATCTACCATTTGAGGCAAAAGTTGGAGGACCGGTCCAGTATAGATGGATGCACCCATTCGAACGGTTAGATATTACAGTTGCAATGGAATTCATATTTAAAAGTATTTTATATGTTTTTCTTAATTGGAAATACTTGAATTGTAATTCAATGCAGGTACTTGTTTAATCTCAAGAAAAAGGTTAAGAACAAGGCGCATGTTGAGGCTTCGATATCTGAGGCCTATATTGTTGAAGAGATCTCAACATTTATCTCGTAATATTTCAAACCTCATCTAAGAACAAGAATCTATCGTGTTCCACGGCAAGATGATGGCGGTGAAGTGCCTTCCAGTGAGAACTAGTCAATATTCTCCAATACTGGATGACCCACACATAAAATGCCGTAAGAGGAAGATATTTGTCGGAAATAGAATTCAAACAAGCACACAACTATGTTCTATTTAATTGTGATGAGCTGAGACCATTTATCCAATAAGTTTATATATGTGTAATACTAATTAAACTTTGTCAATCATATACTGCTAATTATATATTGTGATATCATACACTAATTATCACTTGCAGGCAACATCGACAATATTTGCTCTCTAATAACTCGCAGCTGACCGAATCGCAGATCTTTCAATTACAAGATGAACAATTTCCCACATGGTTCAGAACACATGTAAGCACTATCACAAACTCATTCTAACTTGCAAAATTACTGTACGTATGCATGTCATTACGAGATTCTCGTTCATTTACCGTTTATTGATGTACATTACATATATACAAGGTTTATCAAATGGGAAGGAGTGCGTCTAAGTCATTGTCTTCGCTAAGCCTCGAGCCTGAAAGAAAAGTTAAGTGCTACAACGAGTATTTTGTCAATGGATATGTTTTCCATACTGAAGAATACAGGCAAATAAGAAAGACATACAACTACGGTGTTTGTGTTAAAGGATCCACAAGTAGTGAGTTAGAAGTTGACTACTATGGTAGATTAGAAGAGGTCGTCGAACTACAATATCATAATGAGCAGAATAAAATGTTTTTATTCAAATGCTATTGGTATGACACGACGGACAGAGGAATCAGAGTTGATCCACACCATGGTCTGGTCGAAATCAACTCAAAAGCTAGACTCCGCAACATAAATGATGTCTTTGTTTTCACAAAGCAATGTCAACAAGTTTATTACACATACAACCCTTCATTTAGAAAGGATCGATCAAGAGTTTATTGGTTGTTCATTTTAAAAACGAAACCACGGGGTCGTGTCGAGGTTGTTTAGGATGAGAACGAAGACACAAGTGTGCGGGATGAAGTCTTTCAAGTTAGTGAGTTGGTTGAACCATATCGAGTTGCTCCTTCGATTGAATTGGAAGAAAATTCAAATTTTTGTGTTTCCGATGATAGTCTTGTTGATGTTGACGTAGAGGAGTTGAACGTTGATTTGAGCTCTAGCGGACAAGCAAATGTCGATGAAGAAGATGATATACATATTGAAGATTGCGATGAAGGTGATGACTATTCAATTGATGACGAAGAAGAAGAAAATTCTGACTAACTATCAAAACGAAGCCCTGTGTAAAACCCTTTTCTTCATGTAATTTACATTCTGGATGATATATTTTGTAACACGAAATATATATTTATTGTTTAAGCATTGTTGCTATTGTTTTGTGCAATGGACAATTTATCATTGAAGTTTTTGCAGGAAGGTAAATAGAAAATACAAACACAACATCTCTTGTACATTGAACATTCACCGAGGTCAATACCGACGGACCAACTTCCATCGGCATCTCACAGAGACTTCGAAAATAATTACAATAAAATGCCACAATCACCGACGTCAATATCGACGGCTTTATCGATGCCGATACCGACGAAAGTATTCCGTCGATAATTTGTCGGTGGGAAAATTCTACTGACGGAATATGCGAATTCCAAAGGGTGTGAATTGAATGCACCTCTGACTGTGTCAGCTTACCGACGGAATCACCGACAGACCGCAAAAAATATGGAGGGTAATTAAAAATTTTGGTGCGAAATTCAAAAATTACCAATGGATTTTTAGCACGTTACCGATGGATTGAATTTAAATAATAATAATTTTTATTTTCGTCGGTAAAACTGCACTATAAGTTGCGGCCGCCCCTTCAGTTCATTTTTTCTTCTCCTCCGTTTCTCACCTTAGAATTTCGATTTTTTTCCTCTCAAATCTTCAAGCTTTGTTGAATCTCTAGTAAGCTTGGTTGTGAATCTTCATCACATTAAAAGGTATGTGTTTTTTTCTATTTTATTTTATTTTATTTATAGTTATTTTTATGCTTTTTATGTTTTTTTTTAGTTGTATTTTTTTGTAATGTAGATAAAGTTTTTGTTTCAACACATTATTAAGGTATGCATATTTCTTCCCTAAAGTCGATAGTTTTTTTTTTAATTTATTGAATATTTTTTATTGTTGTATTGGCATAATTGTTATTAGTTAATTTATTGAATATTTGTTGTTAATGTTGAATTTACCTTAGAATTAGTAATTGCATATGTTGGAATAATTAGTAATTTTACTCTATTATTGCATGATTTGTGTTTAATTATTTCCATTTTTTTAATTGTTAGTTTATAATATTTTTTTTAATTTATTGAATATATTTTATTGTTGTATTAACTTAATTATTGAATAATTTGTTGAATTATAATTGTTAATGTTGAATTTACCTTAGAATTAGTAATTGGATATGTTGGGAGAATTAGTAATTTTTTATATTATTGCATGATTTGTGTTTAATTGTTTCCATTGATTTTAATTGTTAGGCTATAATTCTTTTTTAATTTATTGAATATATTTTATTGTTGTATTGGCATAATTATTTAATAATTTGTTGAATTAATATTGTTAATGTTGAATTTACCTTAGAATTAGTAATTGAATATGTTGGAAGAATTATTAATTTTACTCTATTATTGCATGATTTGTGTTTAATTGTTTCTATTTATTTTGAATTTATTGTTTTGTTGTATTGGAATAATTATTGAATAATTTGTTGAATTGTAATTGTTAATGTTGAATTTACCTTACGATTAGTAATTAAATATGTTGGAATAATTAGTATAGATCGGGTCAATTGGTTGTGGCTATTGTTAATATTTGTAGGTTTGTGGATTTGGGTAGTATCTAGTATAGGGGAGTTGCTGCCAATTTTTTTTTAACATTTGAATTTAATTATATAATTATTTATATAAAATTGGTTAAATACGCAGAATGAAAACCAGAGCTTCATGTCCGGTCACATGAAGTTCGTCTAGTAGCGAGGATGATATTTCCTTAGATGCCTCTCAAGAAAAGGCACCTACACCACCAGCGCTGTCAACCGATGCTGCCTCTTCCAGCGCAGAAGCGGCGTGCCTTCGCAGCTGAATCAATTTACTCGCAAGTACGAGGCACAGTGGAAGGACGATCTTTCATTGTAAGTTTGTTAAGGTTTTAGTTTTTTTAAAAAAAAAACAAATTTAAAACATAATTTATGAAGTAATCACCATTTAATTAATTTCATTTTTTTTAAGGTTGACAAACATTGAGGCCGCCCGAGTAATATCATCGGCGTTTAAATCGTCGATGGAGATTCCATTGTTTCAATGGAATCAGATATCCAGGCATCCTGAATGGATGCCTCAAATCAATGCATGATTTTCCAGATTTTAGGTTCGTGTTAATATATAATTTTCAGCTTATTTCTAATAAATTCTTAATATAATTGTAAATAAATTATTAATATTTTAAAAAATTATTTTTTTATACACAGAATCGATTCTGCTGGAACGAGGAACATAAAAATATTGTGAGGAGGGTGTGGAAAAATCACGCGGCAACTAGGTAACATCGAAAACAATACAACTTTTTTTTTACAAAAAAAATTATGTTTCGAAATGTAATGTTTGCTTACGTGAAGTAGGTTGCGTTATTTTTGGTATGAAGCCCAAAAAAAGGCAAAAAAAACTGCGAGGGATAAGGGGTTCCAAGGCTGGAACGATGTTGCGGTTTGGAGGGATTTCAAACCGATATACATCCCGGACTATCTTCAACATGTGACGTCTAAGCGGTTCACACGACGCTCATAGTCGGCTCCATTCCATTTGCTGCACATGCGAAACGGATGGTAAGATTAATTTAAATGAAATATATCGTTCAATTAATTTGTTGTTAATCAATTTTTTTAATTATAGGCTACGTCTCTTGGACGTGAGCCGAGCCCTATGGAGCTGTTTGTGGAGACGCACGTGCGAAGTCAAGACCGCCAAAAGGGAGGGCAACAGTTCGTTGACAGCCATGCTCAACATTTTGTGGTTTGTTTGTTCAACCATTTTATTTTGTAAGTTATTATTATGTTTATTGAATTGAATATGATGATTACTTTTTTGGACGATTGACACGACCAAAAGATTGATGTCTTCTCCCAAGTGTAGGAGTGTTGAAGTAATAAATAACCCGGCAAGATCGGGGTCGAACCACAGAGAGGTTAATTGTATAAATTATAAATAACAAGACAACAACAACAATAATAATAACAAAAATAACAACAACAACAATAATAATAACAATAATAGTAGTAGTAGTAGTAGTAGTAATAATAATAATAATAATAATAATAATATAATAATAATAATAATAATAATAATAATACTAATAATACTAATAATACTCAATACGTGGCGTTGTTATACCTGAGAATGATCTAAAAGATCGGGTCACAGGTTTCCAGCCTATATACTAAGTTTATAAAAAGATCAAAGAGATATATTATATAATATAAACAGATTTCTGATGCGAATGAACAAGGCAAGATCAACAATATCAGGATCTTTGATCAAACACAGAGCATACTTAACGTACATAAAATATAACAAGAATGTAAATAATAATAATAATAATAATAATAATAATAATAATACTAATAATAATAATACTAATAATAATAATATTAGTAATAATAATAATAATAACAATAAAAAGACGAGGAGGAAGAAATTAATGAGAACTTTGAGATGGAAGATTAATGTAAGGATTAAACAATGATAAAGACAAATGTCAAGGTTAGAGGATCCACCAATGGTATTTCAAACAAGTATAGTATAAACTCTTATTACTCAATTTGGAAACCACACACAAAGGAGGTTCCAGTCGGATGATTTGTCATTAATAGCTCATTATAAATTATTAACATGATCATATTAATTATCATATTTACATAACACCAAACTTTTAAATATTGTCAGGAATTCATGATGTTAACTGATGTTAACAACAAATCAAGTACCTTTCATAGCCCCAGGTGTAGGTAATACCATACGGTTGGGTTATGAGAGTGCCAAGCATTTGTTGTACCAAGTATTATACAACACAAATTTAGATTAACCATTTAACAAGCAAGGTATTAAGAATTAGTAAGATAAAAAGATAAGACATGTTAATATTAAACATTAAGGTCCATGTTGAGTTTACACCATACTTGTTCTTACACCATTAGTGTAACCTTTTCACCTTGACATAATAAACTTAGCTAAACATAATGAAGAAGAAAAACATAAATAAATAAAACAAGAACATAAAAAAATACAAGTTAACTAAGGAAAGGAAAGGAAATGAAAAGCATAAACAAGAAATTAATGAAAGCAAAACTTAAGAATTACAAAAAATATAAAGAGAGAAATAAAGAGCATGAACTTGATCTGAACAACCAAGCCCCTAAATACATGGCAAATTCCTCCTTTTATAGGCCAAAATTCGGAATTATTGATTTGATGACTAATTGTTGAGTGGGTGGCCACCTTTTGACTTGGTGAAAACCCTTATCTTCTTGTCTTAATAAACAAAAAAATGCTAGCATCAGAACTGGGTCCAGATGTCCAAATGAAAGTTCTGCAAAATTCTCTTATCTTTCCAGCAAAAAAAAGATGAGGTCATTTGGACTTCTAGAACTCAAGATATGGGCTGAACACTGAATAGTGTTTGGGCTGCAGGACAGCTTCGGACTTCTCCGTTGTTGCTATAATTTGGACTTGAAAACGGCCTTCTTAGATCTTGATGTCCAAATGAAAGTTGTAGGCCTATGTCTTATCAAATCTCTGTAAAACTTTCAGATCATTTGGATAACTAGAACTCGAGATATGGGCTGAACACTAAATAGTGTTGGGCTGTAGGACAGATTCAGACTTCTCCTTTCTAAGCTTCACCCTTCTTTATCTTCAACATTTCAGTAGTTGAATTCATCAATCAATCCTTTGATTTATGTGATATGCCTGCATTTAGGATGAACATTTACCATATATTAGGGTATTTTATAATATTAGACTTGCTATTATAAAACATGCTTTAGTTAAGGAGTTATTGATACTTTAAGTGCAAAATGATGATATAAACCCTTGATAAACATGCACTTTTAAGTACTAATCAACGATCCTTTGACCCATCAGGAATTCGATTCGGATTTATGGATGGAGGCTGGATCGTTAGGTGGACCCGATAAAAATCAAGTTTACGGGCTCTCCAACACTACGGCCGACAACTTGCGGTCACCCCGTAGTGCTTCAACCGTCGGGAGCTCCCAATCAGTATTGAGCTCCCAATCTAAGGAGTTCGTGGCCTTATAGCAACACACGGCTCTGCTCACCGAAAAGTACGACCACCTATCAGACGCGTACACACAACTCAAAGAACAACAAAGAGTGGCGTCCGAAAACAAAGAGCGGAGTCCGAACAACACCAAGTGGAGTCTGAACGACAAAGAGCGGCCTATGAATTAAGAGCTTCGTGAAATGGTCATGAACATGGCACAAGGTGGAACATGTAAGCCAAATCCTTTTTGGCCGGATAACCGCCAGCCTCCTCCTCCTCCTCCTCCTCCTCCTTTATATTAATTTTTAATAAACATTATTTACATTTAAAATTTCATTTAATGTTTTTTTGAAACACATTCATTTTGTAATGAATATTATTTATCTTTCATTTTTTGTTTTTGATGCTTAATATAAATTTTATTTGCATAATTGGTTTTTATTACCATTAATTTATATCATTTTATATTATGTATTCTAAATAATTTAAAAAAAATTAAAAAAAATTACAAATAGATTTACCGACGGAATTAGACAGTGACCGCGACTATCACCGACAAATTTCCAGACGGATAAATTCGGTTGGTATTTGCATGACTCACCAATAGATTTACAGACGGATATATTTGATCGGTATTTCAACAATTTACCGACAAATTTACCGACGGTATCTGTCCGTCGGTGAATTGTGATATCACCGACGGATGTGAATTCCGTCTGTAAAATCATCGGTAAATGTTTTTTTTGTTTTACCGACCAATATAGCGACAGAATGTGGAATGACTGACGAAAGATAATCCGATGGACGTATTCCATCGGTATTTTAGTTAGTAAATAATTTACCGACGTACTCTCTATCACCAACCAACGGAATATTTCCGTCGGTAAAACTGTAAAATCTTGCAGTGTTGTGCCATAATTGATGGCCTCTTGTCTTACCATTGATGCCTATAAATAGAGGCATTATTTGAGAGCAAAATGAGAGAGAGAATAAGAGTGTGAGGAATAGAAAGGAGAGAAAGAGGGGGCTGCCAAGGGCGGTAGCCCTGCTGCAATGTGCAACAGTGTGTGAGAGCAATAGGAGTGAGTTTGAATGAAGTGATCCTCCTCTTCCATGTGTGTTGTGACCCTTTTTCTATATCTCAAATAATATTGGTTCTTCTCCCGTGGATGTAGGCGGTCTGTCGAACCATGTTAAATATTGTGTCAGTGTGCTTAGCTTTCGATGAGCAACTATTAGTAGATCACCGGTCGGATTCCCCAACAATTGGTATCAGAGCATATGGTTTAAAGTGGTGTTTGTGTTTGCTCAAAAATAAAAGTTATCAAAATTGTATTTTGACCATACCATTGTGTAGATGAGGAAGAGACGAACACATTAGTGAAAACCGCGTCAAAATCAGATGTGAGACATTGCCATACGCGCTAGTACGCGCCGGCAACGAGACTGTCTATGTGCGCTAACGCGCCCCACGCATGCCACGCGTCTTTACATCACCGACGCTTTTTTATGTCTCACGTTTATTTCATTCATGGATAACATGATCATGCTTGTCGAAACTTTGGCATGTGTGGTGGGAGACTTGGACTTTGAAATTGGATGGGGCCCTATATAAACTCCATTGCCTCACTTATTTGCTCATTAAGAAAACCAAGGATTAGTTTACTTTTAGAGAAAGATAGTTAACAAAAAAAAAAATTGGCATCACCTGTGTGTTTCTTAACCATGCGGATGCTTTTGCTCTTTTTGCTGTCTTTGTTTCATCTTAGAGCTGCTTATTCTTCTCCTTCCATGCAGCCTCTATGCCATGATGACGAGAGTCATGCCTTGTTGCAGCTCAAGGAAAGCCTTGTCATTAATGAGTCTGCTTCTTATGAGCCTTCTGCCTATCCTAAGGTTGCATCATGGAAAGTTCATGGAGAAAATGGTGATTGCTGCTCATGGGATGGTGTTGAATGTGACGGAGACTCTGGTCATGTGATCGGCCTTGACCTCAGTAGCAGCTGCCTTTATGGCTCCATTGACTCCAATAGCAGCCTCTTCCACCTTGTTCAGCTCAGAAGGCTGAATCTTGCTGACAACGACTTCAATAACTCTGAAATCCCTTCTGAGATTCGAAATCTCTCAAGGCTGTTTTATCTAAATCTCTCAATGTCTGGGATGGAATTCTTTGAAGCTCCAAAAGCCTGGTCTGCAACATTTAGTTGAAGCATTAACCAACTTGGAGGTGCTCCATCTCCGTGCAGTGAACATATCAGCGAAGGTACCTCAAATCATGGCAAACTTATCCTCTCTGTCATCTCTGTTTCTCAAAGGTTGTGGATTGCAAGGAGAGTTCCCCGTGGGAATTTTCCAATTACCCAACCTTCGCTTTCTTAATATCCGGTATAATCCATATCTCACTGGATATTTGCCAGAATTTCAATCGGGCAGCCAGATTGAAATATTGTTTCTTACAGTGACGAATTTATTAGGTCAGCTACCGGGGTCCCTTGGGAACCTCAAATCATTGAAAGAATTTGACGTGGCTGGATGTTATTTTTCAGGGGTGATACCATCTTCACTTGGTAATCTTACGAAACTGAACTATCTAGACCTTTCTTATAACCGTTTCTCTGGGAAAATCCCTTCCACATTTGTCAACCTTCTTCAACTTACTGACCTGTCGCTTTCTTCCAACAATTTCAGATCTGTTACCTTAGATTGGGTTGGTAATCTAACCAAACTCAATTATGTAGGCTTGACAGAAACCAATTCATATGGTAACATTCCATCCTCTCTTAGAAACTTGACTCAGCTCACCGTCTTGGCGCTTGATGGAAATAAATTAACTGGTCAAATTCCATCTTGGATAGGAAACCACACCCAATTAGTCTCACTATACCTTGGTGTCAACAAACTGCACGGTCCGATTTCTGAATCTATTTATAGGCTTCAAAATCTTGAAGAACTTGACCTAGCATATAATTTCTTTAGTGGTACTTTGGATTTGAACCTTCTTCTTAAGTTCAGAAACCTTGTTTCACTCCAGTTATCGTATAACAATCTGTCTCTGCTTAATAGTAGCAACAACGCTACCATTCCTAAGCCAAAACTTGAACTCTTGACGTTGAGTGGATCCAATCTAGGTGAATTTCCCAGTTTCTTGCGGGATCAAAACAATTTAGAGCTTTTAGATCTTACCGATAACGAGCTTGTGGGACACATACCCAAATGGTTTAAGAACATGAGTTCCATAACCCTCGAGGATCTATCTCTGGCTGGCAACCTTCTGACTGGTTTTGAGCAATCCTTCGACGTTCTTCCATGGAATAATCTACGCTCACTGTATCTTAGTTCAAACAAGTTCCAAGGATCACTCCCAATTCCACCACCAGCAATCTATGAATATAACGTCTCGAACAACAAATTAAATGGAGAAATCCCAGAAGTTATTTGCAATCTGACTTCGCTTTCTGTCCTTGATTTGTCAAATAACAATTTGAGTGGCAAACTTCCGCCGTGCTTGGGCATTAAAAGCAGCACTGCTTCAGTTCTGAATCTGCGCAACAACAGTTTCGGGGGTGAGATTCCCGACACCTTCACAAGTGGCTGCTCATTGAGGATCGTTGATTTCGGTCAAAACAAACTGGTGGAGGGGAAGATACCAAAATCATTAGTCAATTGCACCAAGCTAGAGATTCTCAATCTTGAACAAAATAAGATAAATTGCGTCTTTCCTTCTTGGTTGGGTTTTCTTCCTGATTTGAGGGTTATGATTTTGAGATCTAATGCGCTGCATGGTATGATTGGGAAACCTGAAACGAACGTTGAATTTCCGAGGTTACAGATTGTTGACCTCTCCAACAACAGTTTTAAGGGTAAGTTGCCACTTGAATATTTCCGAAATTGGACTGCCATGAAAAATGTCCGTAATGATCAGCACTTGATTTACATGCAAGCAAACACAAGTTTACAAACATCGCATAATGTAATGAGACGAGGGTATGAGTACTCGATGACAATGACAAACAAAGGTGTGATGAGACTATATGAGAAGATTCAAGATAGTCTCACTGCTATCGATCTCTCAAGCAATGGTTTTGAAGGAGGAATTCCAGAGGTCCTCGGAGATCTCAAAGCACTTCATTTGCTCAATCTCTCCAACAACTTTCTCAGGGGTGACATCCCTTCATCCTTGTCCAACTTGAAAGAGATTGAATCTTTGGACCTTTCTCAGAACAAACTCTCGGGAGAGATTCCTGGCGAACTTGCACAGCTCACCTTCCTCGAGATCTTCAATGTGTCTCACAATTTTCTCTGAGGTCCGATACCACGAGGAAACCAATTCGGAACATTTGACAACACTTCATTTGATGCGAATCCAGAATTGTGTGGGGAGCCCTTGTCAAAAGAATGTGGAAATGGTGAGGACTCGCTGCCAGCAGCTAAAGAAGATGAGGGCTGGGGATATCCACTTGAATTTGGTTGGAAGGCGGTGGTGATAGGTTATGCAAGTGGATTGGTAATTGGAGTGATATTTGGATGCGCTATGAACACAAGGAAGTATGAATGGTTGGTGAAGAATTATTTTGCGAGGTGGCAATACAAAGGTCAAAATTTGAAGACTCGCCTGCGTAGAAATTGATTTCTAATTATTAAGGTGTTTTCTAGCTTGTCAATCATGTTAAGATTGTATTTTCTTTTCCTTGTCTTCTGTTTCTTAATTTTCACTTGTAAGGATAAGAGTGATTTTCTTTTGGATGGTCTTTTAATTTCATATACTAAAAATAAGATGGTATGTTGAATAGATAGTTTAGTTTTATTAATTTATTCTCAACAGAAGAAATTAGTTTTACTTATTTGAAAAAAAAATATATTCCATCAAGGAAGCGCCCAAGTCTACGTACTTTGTTTACTTTTCCTGTACTTTGTTTACTAATTTAAAAATAGAGAAAGGGCAACCTCTGAAGGTTGTCAACAAACCTGAGAAAGTAAGTTTTTTTTTTATTATTATTAAAAAAAACTTTCATACAATCAATGTGGTGTTCACTTTCTTGAATTTTTAAGTTTGTCGCTGCGTCATGTGCATATATTATTTTTTAAGAAAAAAAATATTAATATATTTTTATTGCTAAAAAAATTATAAATTTAAATTAAAAAGCTTACCCATGTAAGTAATTAAAAAAATAAAAAACTATACATGTTAATAAATAAATAAATAAGTTATTAATGATAACTAAAAATAAAATTAAAAAAATTAAAAAACAGATATAAATCAAGATATTTAATCTCACAAGATAAAATATTTATCCTATTGTGTTTGCTTATCCTAATTTATTCAAATATTTTTTAATTTAATTAAATTATAATAGAAATAAACAGACATTAAATTTATTGAATAAAAAAAAACATTATTCATAGATATATATATTAGAAATATTATTTTAAAAAATTATTTTTATTTGATAAAGTTTATTTATACAAAAAATTAAAAAAAAAACATTCTAGACCTAATTGCTTGGGCTTGTTATTTATTTATTTATTTTACATTTGAAAGGTATGTTCGCCCCTGTTTATCTTGAAAAACGATATGCAGCTACAACAAACGACACGACGTTTCATTTGCAAATCTAAATTTTAGCTATCATTGTGATGGGTTAAAATGTTGCAGCTACTCAGTTACTTTTCTTCGCCATAGCCAACTTTATGTTCACAATTGTTGGTGATGATGCCTTCTATCTCAAGCCTTTTACCATCTCACTTATTATGTTAGGACCTTGCCAAACAATGTATGTTTTGATCTTTGGAGATCGATATTATACGGCAGCCTGAGCTTATCAAGGTGCACAAAATGCACCATTTGATAGCAGTACAACCAGGGCTGGAGGCATATTAAAGATTTGGATAGAGCTATCAAGTTAAGATTTTATTAATATTTTTTTACTAGTTTTATATATAAAAAAATTTATAATTCTCAACTGAGATATTAAAAAAGTCTAAAAATTTTTGGGGAACCTTATAATATAATATTTTAGCTTGGGTTAAAATATCATAATTTTTGGAAAAATTCAGAAATTTGATGAAAAATCACAATTTAACTAATTTTACGTTATTGGACGTAATTTTCAATCCGACCATCAGATTGAACTTAAATTTTATGAAGGATCTTAAAATATATTGAATAAAATTTGGTTAAAATTTTAGGATGAATAGGGTTTGATAGCGCTAACAAAAAAAAAGACTGTCAAATAAAAACAAAACGACTCATTAAGGGTAAAATGGTTATTTGTCATTAAAAATAAAACAAATCAACTCTTCCTTCCTTTTATATGTTGCCAACTAGGTAGAAGCATAATAGGAAAAGAAAAAAAAAAGCTAGAGAGAAAAGTAAGGGGAAAACAAAAAAAAAATCCAAGGAAAAAAAATAAAAAAAGTGAGAGAATAACCTTGTAAATTTATAAAGTCCAACTTATAAAGCATTAATCTAAGGAAGAATCAAGTGAAGGAAGGAGTAATTGAGAGAGAGAAAAAAAATTTAATTACTTTGTTTTCCAGTTGACTAGAGATTGTTATTTTATTCCGGTTGAGAGGTTGTTACAATATCGATTCAGATTCGATTATAGATGAATTATATTTCACAAAACATCGAAGGATGTAACTTTAATAGTGAGTTTATTTTTACTTTCACTTTAATTTTATGTTTTTTAATATTTTTGATAGTGTATTTGAATTAAAACTTTACTGTTAATTTTAAAACTTTATATACATAAGGTAATAATTGATCTTAAAATTTTTTTATATATTTATTTAATAGCTTAGTGCAAGAAAAATCCTAACTCCGCCCTTGAAGATAACGACTCAAAATTAAAATGAAATTGGTTGTTGAGCATAAAGTCTTTGTGGATGAGACTATTCATGTACACTGCCTGTTTATATATATATATATATATATATATATATATATATATATATATAGAATTCAAACCTTTTAGTCTATAGGAAAAAGTTATGGCTCAAGATATATTATTTTTATCACAAAACACATAATAGTCATGGCCCAATTCTTAACCCATTTCCATACATCTTTGATGGGCTTGGTAGAACAACCGAGTCCAGGTATCAAGGTGGGCTCAAGCTAAAATGCTCGGGTTCTAGCGTACACAAAGCACCATCTAGTGGTCTTGGGAGGCAATCCAATCCTAGGTGTTGGGCGTCCGCCCAAAATCTTCCTTAGGGGGATTAGACGACGCCCACCAGAGCCTAGGTGTTAATGAGGCCTTAGATACACCACCAAAGCTTATCTCTAAAGGGTGTGTCTTGTTAGGTCTTGATTTTTTTTTATATGCTCAAAAATATGTTTTAAGTTTTTTCTTATTAATAATTGTGTAAGAGATATCATCTCTCATTAATATCTATTAATGCTTGTATAAGAAATTTTTATATTAATACTCATTAATGCTTATATAAAAGATATGATCTCTTATTAATATCTATTAATGTTTGTATAAGAAATTTTTATATTAATACTCATTAATGCTTATGTAAGAGATATCATCTTTCATGAATGTTTAGTAATGCTTGTATAAGAAAGAAATAGAAGATCAGATCTAGTGGAACAATAATAATTACTAGATTAATTATCAATTATTACTAGACTCCAACAGGTGGAGGAGGAGGAGGGGCCTCGACAGACACCGGGGGAGCACCATCTCTACGGCGGTGGGCATTCTTGTTATTATGCATCCAAACCTTAAGCACGTTTCTTTTGACACCAAACCAACTGATTAAGAGCCATATCATCATGTTTATGTATTCTCCACCCAATCTTTTCAGCAAACATTGAATTGGTTGTTTGGTTTTAATCTGCTTGATATATGAGTTTTCTATTTTCTTTAAATTCTAGTTGCGGCTCCTAGGAAACTAGATTGTTTCCCAGAAAGGAGTTGAATCATCAAGATATTCCGAGGCGATTCCAGGTTGTCAGATCATTGACTTGTGTGAAACTTCTTGGTAGCAGAATCTAATGTTGCAGGTCGAAGGGTTTTCTTTTGATGAGCTTGTTTTTGCCTACTCTGGTTTCTCTGTGTTAGTGTGGCGCGTGATCATGCTCCTCTTGTTGTTAAGGTGTCAAAGGTTGATCTCTGGAGAGGCCATGGCTGGTTTTTGTTTTCGGTTAACAAGAGGAAAGATGGAAAGATTTTTGTTTACTTTAAATGTGGATCGAAATCTGCATCTTTTAGCTGCTATTTGTATATTTTGGTCTCTTTGGTTTGTTGATCATTTCATTACATAGACCTGCTATAGGTGAGATCATAGTTTTAAAACCCGGACCGGCCCGGCGGGTCGACCCGGGCATGAGACCGGTCCGGGTGAAGGGCAAAACCCGCTTGGGAATTGGCCCGGCAAGACCCGGTCAACACCCGGCCCCAAACCCGTTGACTTTTATTTTATTTTTGTTTTTTTTTGCTAAAACGACGTCGTTTTGATTTTTTTAAAAAAAATTAAAAAATAAATTTTGACCCGACCGACCCGGTGACTCGGTCGAGACCCGGTGACCCGGTCGAGACCCGGTGACCCGGTCAAAACCCGGAACCCGGGCCTTGGACCGGGCCGACCACCGGGCCGGGTCTTAAAACTATGGGTGAGATGTAAGCAGAATTACTATGTTCCCGCCAGCTCTTGGCGTCTTCTAATGCAATGATGATGCATGGAGCATTGCCGGCCAGACGTCTTCAATGAAAAGTCCCCATTGTTTTCAATCAAATTTGGTTTTCTTCACAATGAATTATTTGTGATAGTAATGTTTGAAAATTTGTTTAAGGATATATTTTTTAATAATCGAGGTTATTCTATTAAATGTTAGAAATTATAGATGCATGGACCTAGAGTGACCTAATTAGGAGCATGATTTTAAGATTTAAAACCCCCATCAACTTATCCACCAAGAACATCTACCGCCCCACATAAAATAAATTTTAAAAAATAAGCTAGTAGAATAGATCTAGATCTAAAAAAAAATATAGAACAATCATTATTTATTAACTTCTTAAAACTACAGTAATAAAAGATATGGCTGGCTATTAGATCAAACTTAAATTTTTATAAGTGATTTCCCTTAGGGCAATACTACGTTGCTGAAAGGCCCATTAAGAAGACCTACTTGAATTTGATTATGCACTATTGAATTTCCACTACATTGAAGCAAATAAAAAAGGGCATTGTAATTTAGGGTTCTTTCATAGATATGTGATGATGACCTATGTTTGGCACAATGCATGATGGTATTTTCAAGATAGCATTCAAGATAGTAGCAGATAATCATTGCATGTTCAATCTGTATTTGATGGGATGAATGGAATTGATAACATCTGGTGTCTAAGTGTCAAGCTACTCAAGAACTCTACCTCCATCCTCAATTTCATCAAGATAATAAGCTTGTACAGATGTAAACAAGCTCAAGCTCAACCAAATTATATGTGATGAGATCAAAAATTAAGAGACGGTGTAGCTCAACCGACTAAAGGAGTAGGCAATGCATAATACGCAGAATGATGGACAGCTCATAATAATCTTCTCACTCTAAAAGAAAGTTGATGCAAATTGATCGGAAAGCCTCCTTCAAGCTACAGGATTATATTTAGGTTAGATGAAGCCAAACAAATCTAGCCTTCAATTGTTTCTCAACCAATAGTTTGTAGTGTCCAAATTTGAACTGGCAATAGTACAACCAATAAGTTCATGATATTCAAAACCAAAATATGATTCACCATGCAAGTAACAAAAAAAATGCCATTGCCAATTAAGTCAAGTAAAAGAAACCAGTGCTCTATTTAATTCTGGAAATTTTGAAACTTTAATCCTCAATTCCACTGAACAAGCTAAAGAACATATGACTGTAGAAAAGCTTAAGCTCAGCCAAACCATACACAAAAAGTTCAATGACAGCAGGTGTATCTTAGCTGAATAGTAGGAAATGAATAAAATGCAGATTATCATTAACAGCTGATGATTCTCTCTCAATTAGAGACCACCACATATTCATCAAAGGATAATTTTTTCAACTATAAATCAAACAAATCACAACCAGACTTCAAATTAAAGTAAAAAAAAAAACAGAGAGAGAAGCTAGGAAATGGCGGAGGTTGTTCTTCAAAGAGGAGCTTACAGTTGGGTTCATCTGGAGGGCAATTCTGATAATTTTCAGCTTGAAGAATCTGCTTAAGGTGTTTCCAACGGCCTCTTGGTTGTCCCTTTGGGTATTTCTCATATATCTGTATCCTCTTGAAACTGAAGTGTGTTGGCAACACCAGCTCTGCATTTATCAACTCTGCTTCCATCTTCTTCCTCTTCTATATCTAAAAAGCAAAAATACCACTCAATTCAATGATTTATCCCTTATAGATCAAATTTAAAAGAATAGAAACCATATAAAAAAGAGTAAAATTTGAAGAAAAGAAATTTAATCTAAGACTATAAATATAATAAATTGGAAAAAAATATAAAAAACCAGGAATTTCATCCGAAACCCTTAAAAAAGAAAGAAAGAAAAAAAAAGGCAAACGAAACTCTCAGTTCAGAATCCCATGTTGCACGAACTCGGCATAACCCTAAACGGACAAAAATAATTTTTAAAAGTTTTATTTCAAAAAATTTAAAATTTTTTTATTTAAAATTAATTTTTTATATATTTTTAAATCCCCTGTTGCTCGAACTCGGCATAACCCTTTTTTTTTCTTTTTCTTTTTTCCAATGAATATGACGTGCTGAATGATATTTATACATGCATAATCGTCTACCTGGATTCTTTGTCTAACAAGTTATTAGTACAATGCACTGCGATTTGTATAACGTTGTTACTGGGAGATGGTCGGCGAGGCAGAGGAAGATTGCAATGTTGATAAATCAGGTAGCCCTTCTTCGAAATAAGCTTTGTAGTGTAACCCTGCTCTTGTGCCGAGGACCGATGCTCGGTATGCATTTAAGTTTCCAAATCGATTGCTCTACTTTCGCATCCACTTCTTGCAGTGTACTTGCTAAAATCTAACATATCAAGTATTAAATGGTTTTTTACGTAAGTTAGGTACTTGATGTATTTTTATTTTTAAATACATGATATAAATCATTTACAAATAATAAAAATATAATTCAACATTATATACCTTATATGATAACTGAAGTAAATATTTTTCAACTCTCGATTAACTGTTGAAGGACTGTATCCATCGGTGAATATGATATTTACAGTAAATATTTTGATTATGTAATAATAGTAGTGGTGGTGGTTGTAATAAAAAAAATAATAATAATTTAGTAAAAAAATAAAAAATTTTGCTCATTTAAGTTTTTATTAATATTTTGATTTAATTCTTTGACATATTATAGAAATATTTTCTATTGAAAACATTTTTTATAAAATGAAAACCTATTACTCATTTTTCAAAATTATTTTGATAAAATCGAAAACTAAAAATATATATTCTTATTAAAAATGATATAGAACATTTGAGATAAAAAAGAAAAACCTAGATTGCTAAAAATCATAGTTGTTATGGCATGATGAATCCTCAAACATAGATCGAAGGATGTGTAGGAAAATTTACACGAAACATCTCTACACTTTGATGCATTTTATCCTCTGTTTTCTGAAATATGCTTAGCATACTCTGGTAACATTAATTGGTGTTCTGGCACTATAAAATTCAACTGAGAATTTTCTGGCCACCTATTCTCTGCCTTTCTCCTACTAATGTTAAGCTGCTATATATAGATTTGAATTCAAATGGGACTCTCTTGATTAAATGATGTTTGCCATTCAATCTAGGATAATGGAAAACTCATTAAAATGAATGAATGCTGTGCTAGCATAGATCTCTTAGTTATGGTTGCAGAGTCAATTTTTGTCAACGCGGAACATGAGCTTTGTCAGTAGTAACAATTGCAGTGATTTCTGCTTTGCTGGATTTGATGGAGCAAATGTTTTAGGAAGTTAAAAAAGATCAGTCTGGTGGATTTACAACGGATCGGCAATGTTCAAAATGGAAGTTGAATTACATTAACAACTTCAAAAGTGATCTGCTTCTAACTTTTGGATTCATTGAATTACATTACAAGTTCAATCATGAACCTGAACCCATCTTTCCAAAAACTCCTAAGAACAAACCTATCACCCAAAACGCACGCAAATGAAATCTAACTCAAGCACTACAAATAATAAAAAAAAAACCCAACTAAGCAAGTTGATGCAGTGGGAAAACATTGGTATTCAGATGCATGTTTGAGTAGTGGTGTTCTGTCACTAAATTCTTAGCGACTAATTATAGATATCTTGAAAGATTTCTTCCATTAGCATTACATTTAAGTCATATTTAGCAGTTTGAATTGCTATATATTTGTCAGTCGGTTTTTCCAAGTTGATATTCTGTGACAATCATGTATTTTATTGCAGTGCTCATATGTGTTGTTTATCCCCTTCCTTCAATTGATTATTCAGCCAAAGAAAAGAAGAGAACACGAAGGAAACCATGTCAAGAAGGAAAATCATTTTATAAACAAACTTCTCAACCACTTGCTTAAAGAATTATTAAAGTGATAAGAAAGAAACTTCTCAACCACTTGCTTAAAGAATTATTAAAATGATAATATCATGATTATGGCAATGAGTGTAAGATCTTGGTGTTATTCTGAAGTTCATTCGTCATATTATTCTGAAGTGTAAGATCTTGGTGTTATTATGAAGTTCATTCGTCATATTATTCTTAAATCTAAACAGATACGTACATTAACATTGTTTTCAATCAAATCGTGTTTGATTCCAAAGAAGTTATCTGTGATATTAATGCAATATTTAAATCATTCTGTTCAAAGTCTTCAGAGGTGGCCACTTAACTTGTTATCAAGCAAAGTCCATCCTGCTCTTTAAATTAATGAAACAAGACGAAGACTTAGACTTTGAATAAAATCGATGGTCTTTGGAGACTATTCATGTGCACTACTTGTAGAATGATTTATGAAATGGGTGAGGTAGCAGAAATATATAGCCGGAAAAGCTATTTCAGTGGCAGCACCCAAAATACCTATACGAAACACAATTCATTATTTTGAGATAAGAATACAGAACTAAAGGAAAAGGGCCTTTGGTACGAAAAAATTCGCTAGATTATTTTTTTGTTTTTGTTTTGAACAAACAATATTTTATTTTATTTTGCCCTTTTCCATTAAAATAACATATTCAAAAAAGAATACGATCAATTCTTAAACCCATTTGAATGTAGCAAAATATATAGCAAGCTTGAGAATTAATGTATATTCAATTCATAAAAACTAGTAATTGTCGGAATGTTCATATCAATGATGTTATTATTGTTGTGATCAAGGAAGCAGTTCAAAACTCACCTCTAGAATGATCTGAAGTGATTAGAGTATTTGGTGCAATCGCTGGGGAATTAAGATGGTTAAATTTCATTAAATTAGTTTTATTAGCACCTAAAGTATTATAAAATAAAGCATTATAATGAGATATAAACCATGATTTATAATATTTGATATTTGAAAAAAATCAATCAAATTAAAACTAATTAGTAGATTGTGTTTCATGCATATAACTTTAATAAAAAACAAAGTAGGTTGATTATATCAAAATTATGAAGCAACATAATAACCTCTAGAACAAATGCGAGGAATTCTTCTAATAGCATCTATTAACATCACTAAAAACATTATTAAAATATTTTTACAAGAAAGTGTTTGGCTTTAACCCATAACATAGAAGAAACAGGAAAGAACCATGATGTTTAAGTCTAAATTTAAAACGCATTAGTCATTCTAGTCTACGAATCTATTCTAACCATCTACAAATTTTGTGAATATTATGTGGAATGGGGATTGTAGAGACATCTAGCATGTTTTATTTTTATTATTTCAAGTTTTACTTAAAAAGCTTTTATAATATTTTATACAGAAAAATTACAAAAATCAAATAATATTGAATAGATAAATAAAAAAATTATTTTATTTAAATAAAATTTTTAAACTAATCAAGAAGGAAAAATCATGAAGGAAAAATATATTTTTTTAAAAAACAAGCTCTTGCATACATTAATTATTCCTAGATTTTAAAAAAAATTACTTTTACTCATTAAAAAGATAAATTTATGGTAAAATACTTTTGATAAGAGTATAGATAATAATATATAGTACTAATTTAAGAGAAAAATAAAAAACCTTTTACCCTTTTAAGTTTTTGTTAATATTTTCATTTATTTTTTTTTGAAAACTTTTAAAAATATTTTCAATAAAAAGGAGAAATAGTTTTTGATAAAAATGAAAGCCTATATTACTCATTAATTTTTGTTAAACATTGTTTTGAGAAACTTCAAAACTACAAAAAAAAAGAGTTATTTTTAGCAAAAATGATATAAAAGTATTTGAAATAAAAACTAAAAGCCTTTTACTTTTGTATTTTTATTGAAAAAAATAATATTTTGAGAGCTTTCCTTTTAATTTTTATTAAAAACACTTTTATTCTTATTATTTTTTATATCATCGAGGAGATAATTTTTCCTTAAAAATCCCTTTATTCGTTAATTGGTTACAGTCAAACGGTTATGCCATCAAATAGAGGAAAAATTAATTGCTACTTGATATATATAATCGATTGATGGCTCGATCCAATAGAAATAATTAGTGAAAAATCTCCATTGTTTCAATCAAATCAGTGAAAAATACAATACTTTGTTTACTTTTCTACCAGACTGAATATTTTTGTTTATATAAACAGCTTGATTTCACTTCATTGCTTATTAAGAAAAATAAAGATTATCTACTAAAAAATATGCCATCACCTGTGTGTTTCTTAACCATGCGGATGCTTTTGCTCTTTTTGCTGTCTTTGTTTCATCTTAGAGCTGCTTCTTCTTCTCCTTCCATGCAGCCTCTCTGCCATGATGATGAGAGTCATGCCTTGTTGCAGCTCAAGGAAAGCATTGTCATTAATGAGTCCGCTTCTTCTGACCCTTCTGCTTATCCTAAGGTTGCATCATGGAAAGTTGATGGAGAAACCAGTGATTGCTGCTCATGGGATGGTGTTGAATGCGATGGGGACTCTGGTCATGTGATCGGCCTTGACCTCAGTAGCAGCTGCCTTTTGTTGAATTAAACTCAACATCTAGATGGTCAAGGAAGGCAACCACCAGCTGCCACCGACCAGCCACCAACCGACCAGCCGCCAGCCACCAGCCGCAGCCGCCAGCCGCCAGCCGCCTTCACACTTGAAGGTTGAATTTTCTTGTTTTGATTTGGTGTATAAATAGAGTGCCCAGCCTCTGTTATATTGTGTGGAGAGAATTGTGAGAAACACTTGAAAGAGAAAGAGAGAGAGAGAGGGCGTGTATTAAGCTTTTGCTTTGTGTAATTGTAAGCTTCGGTTTTGTGTAATAAAACAGTGTGTTTTATCCCCTCTGAGTGTTTCAAAGCCACCACCAGTGGTTCCTCCCACCAACAATTGGTATCAGAGCCCCGTTCGTCGGAAAACAGAAGAGTTTTGGGGTATATCCGAATTTTCAAAGTTGTCAAAAACAAGTTTTGATCATTCCACAGTGTAGAGCTCATCAAGACGAACTCACTGCCGCAAAAATCAGCCTCATCGGAGTCCGAGGTAGCCCACACGCGCCGCCTGAATATTCTGCCAGATCGCCCACGCGCATCCCACGCGCCCCGAGGTTGAAGACGACTGAGCCACACGCGCGCCATATTTGAGCCGCGCCGAGCCGTATACGCCGAGTCCTAGCCGAGCCACAAGCCGAGCCACTAGCCGAGCCGTACTCCGAGCCGAGCCGAGCCGCCTTCTAGTCGAAGCCGAGCTGAAAGAATATTCCCCGAATATTCCCCGTTCAACCCAGCGACCCGACCGCCGTACAGAATTGGTTTTTTGACCGGTTCACCCATTTTCTGACCCGATTTCAACAAAGTTAGACCGGTTCCCGACTATTTGGACCATTCCGGATCGATATACAGTGTCCGTTTAGTCAAATTCGGCTCCCAGAAAGGTGATATAGTCATTCAAAGAGGAAAATGACTACAGAAGGTACACATACACTCATTCCAAAGCTGACCAAAGACAACTATGATAGTTGGTGCATCAGATTGAAGGCATTCCTTGGGTCACAAGAGTGTTTGGATATTGTACAAACTGGTTATGATGAACCAGAGTCCAAAGAAAGAGAAGATGCTTTACAAGAGGCACAGAAGCAAGCCCTCAAAGTCAACAGAAAGAAGGACAACAAAGCAAAGACCATCATCTATCAAGGTCTTGATGAAGATACATTCGAGATCATAGC
Source organism: Populus davidiana x Populus alba var. pyramidalis (assembly GCA_027475595.1). Classification (NCBI taxonomy): domain Eukaryota; kingdom Viridiplantae; phylum Streptophyta; class Magnoliopsida; order Malpighiales; family Salicaceae; genus Populus; species Populus davidiana x Populus alba var. pyramidalis. The sequence continues at coordinate 108,079 of JANKYH010000288.1, read as the reverse complement.
TTCCGCTGAAACATCACATGATATATGGGAGGCTCTCCAACAGAAATACAAAGGTGCTGACAGAATCAAGAAGATTCGTCTTCAATCTTTGAGAGGAGAATTCGAATTATTACGAATGAAGTCCTCAGAATCTATTTCTGATTATCATACAAGGATTACGGTGATAGTCAATCAGATGAGGAGAAATGGAGAAGCCATCATAGATACTCGAATTATTGAGAAAATTTTGAGATCCATAGATCCAAAATTTGATCATGTTGTTGTCGCAATTGAAGAGTCCAAGGAAGTGGACAAGTTGACAGTGGATGAGCTTATGAGTTCCTTGCAAGCTCATGAGCAGAAGATAGTAAAGCGAAATGAAGATAAGGCCATCGAGCATGCCTTACAAGCGAAGCTGTCTCTCAAGGACAAATATGAGGAAGGGGAGACTTCATCAAGTGGCTACACCAATCAAGGAGGAAGTCAACAATCCAGAGGAGGATTCCAAAGATTCCAAGGAAGAGGTTCTTGGAATACAAGCTTCAGAGGAAGAGGTGGTAGAAACACCACCAGAGGAGGTCGAGGCCAACAAGCATTTACTCCCAGAGGAAGAGGAGGCGGTTACAATAACCGTGACAAGAGGAATATCAAATGTTATAGTTGCAATCAATTTGGGCACTATAGCACTGAATGCCGATGGAAAGCTCCGTTGGAGATACGTGAGCAAGCCAACTATGCAGAGAAGGATGACAAAGAAGCATCTGCATTTCTTGTCCAACAAGAACTTGGCGAGAAACAGGAAAATATATAGATGAGACCAAGCAAGGTCTAATTACTTTTGGAGATACCACAAAGGTTCCATTCAAAGGTAAAGGTAGCATCCCAGTCAAGTTAAAGAACGGCGATTCCAGCTACATCGCCGATGTCTATTATGTCCCAGCCATAAAGCAGAACCTGATCAGCTTAGGTCAACTTTTAGAGAGAGGATATAGTTTTTACTCGAAGAATTGTCATCTGGCAATTAGAGACAACAATGGGAGATTAATGGCCTACGTGAAAATGTCCAAGAATAGGATGTTTCCTTTGGACATCCAGTATGATGGAGCAAGGTGTTTGAGTGCCATCACCAATAGTGAAGAATGGCTTTGGCACCTGAGACTTGGACATCTGAATTTCACAAGTCTGAAGATGCTATCCAGCAAGAAGATGGTCAAAGGTATGCCTCATATTGATCATCTAGAAGAAGTCTGTGAAAGTTGTGTCCTCAGCAAACATCACAGATCCAGTTTTGCTAAAGAAGTCAACTGGAGAGCAAAGAGGCCACTGGAGTTAGTACACACAGATGTGTGTGGCCCAATAACACCTATGTCAACTGGACAAAATAGGTACTTCCTCACTTTTACTGATGATTTTAGTAGAAAGACGTGGATATACTTTCTGAAGAGGAAGTCAGAAGTATTCAATTGTTTTAAAGATTTTAAAGCAATTGTGGAGAAGCAAACTGGTTATACGATCAGAACCGTAAGATTTGATCAAGGTGGAGAATATACAGCCAATGACTTTGAAGCCTTTTGTACACAACAAGGCATCAGACATCAGACAACGCCAGCTTATACACCACAGCTGAATGGTGTAGCAGAAAGGAAGAATCGCACGATTCTTGACATGGCGAGAAGTTTGCTCAAAGCAAAGAAGTTGCCCAAGCAATACTGGGCTGAAGCTGTATCATGTGTAGTGTATCTATTGAATCGCTGCCCAACTAGAAGTTTGCAAGGTGTTACTCCAGAAGAAGCATGGAGTGGTCACAAACCAAGTGTAACTCATCTACGAGTTTTTGGTTGTGTGGCATATGCAAAGATCCCAGATGCAAGAAGGAGAAAACTCGATGATAAGAGCGAGAAATGCATCTTTGTCGGATATGGTGAAAGAAGGATGGGATACAGGCTGTATAATCCCATCACGAAGAAATTAATCATAAGTAGAGATGTTATCTTTGAAGAAGATAAATCTTGGGCATGGAATGGTGATCAAGAAGCAGTCAAATGGATCAATCTTGATTTGATCCTTGAAGGTGAAGAAGTACCAACAGTACTTGTAGAAGAACCAATTGTGCCAGCAGCTGAACCACAAAGTCCGGTGTTTATACCAGCAACTGAACCACAAAGTCCGGTACACAGATTCCCTGTATTCAACAGGAGGAATACACCAGGAGCATCATCATCAACACCACCATTAGCATCCTCATCAGAAGAACCAAGAAGGATGCAGAATCTTGAAGAGTTGTACGATACCACTCAGGTAATGGAAGATACAACTCTATTTTGTTTCCATGCAGATAGTGACCCATTAAGCTTCAATAAAGTTGTCACAGAAAAGAAATGGATTAAAGCAATGGATGAAGAAATACATGCCATTGAGAAGAATGATACCTTGAAGCTGACTTATCCACCAGAAAAGAAAAAAGCAATATGTGTCAAAAGGGTCTACAAGACGAAAGCCAAATTAGTGGATAAAGGGTACAAGCAGAAAGAACACATTCAAAGGAGAAGTGTTCATGCTTGGCATGACATCCCTCGATTGAGTTTAAAGGGGAGATTTGTTGAATTAAACTCAACATCTAGATGGTCAAGGAAGACAACCACCAGCTGCCACCGACCAGCCACCAACCGACCAGCCACCAGCCGCAGCCGCCTTCACACTTGAAGGTTGAATTTTCTTGTTTTGATTTCGTGTATAAATAGAGTGCCCAGCCTCTATTATATTGTGTGGAGAGAATTGTGAGAAACACTTGAAAGAGAAAGAGAGAGAGAGAGGGCGTGTATTAAGCTTTTGCTTTGTGTAATTGTAAGCTTCGGTTTTGTGTAATAAAACAGTGTGTTTTATCCCCTCTGAGTGTTTCAAAGCCACCACCAGTGGTTCCTCCCACCAACACCTTTATGGCTCCATCGACTCCAATAGAAGCCTCTTCCACCTTGTTCAGCTCAAAAGGCTGAATCTTGCTGACAACGACTTCAACAACTCTGAAATCCCTTCTGAGATTCGAAATCTCTCAAGGCTGTTTGATCTAGATCTCTCAATGTCTGGCTTTTCTGGTCAGATTCCAACAGAGATCTTTGAGCTTTCCAAGTTGGTTTCCCTTGATCTGGGATGGAATTCTTTGAAGCTCCAAAAGCCTGGTCTGCAACATTTAGTTGAAGCATTAACCAACTTGGAGGTGCTCCATCTCAACGGAGTCGAAATATCAGCCAAGGTACCTAAAATCATGGCAAATTTATCCTCTTTGTCATCTCTATTTCTCAGGGAGTGTGGATTGCAAGGAGTGTTCCCCATGGGTATATTCCAATTACCCAACCTTCGCTTTCTTAGTATACGTTATAATCCATATCTCACTGGATATTTGCCGGAATTTCAGTCGGACAGCCAGCTTGAAATGCTGTTGCTTGCAAGGACGAATTTCTCTGGTCAGCTACCGGGGTCCCTTGGGAACCTCAAATCATTGAAAGAATTTGACGCGGCTAGATGTCATTTTTCAGGGGTGGTACCATCTTCACTTGGTAATCTTACGAAACTAAGCTATCTAGACCTTTCTCATAACAGTTTCTCTGGGAAAATCCCTTCCACATTTGTCAACCTTCTCCAAGTTTCTTATCTGTCGCTTTCTTTCAACAATTTCATATCTGGTACCTTAGATTGGCTTAGAAACTTGACTCAGCTCACCGTCTTAAAGCTTGATGAAAATAATTTAACTGGTCAAATTCCACCCTGGATAGGAAACCGTACCCAATTAATCTCACTATACCTTGGTGACAACAATCTGCACGGTCCGATTCCTGAGTCTATTTATAGGCTTCAAAATCTTGAAAAACTTGACCTAGCAAATAATTTCTTTAGTGGTACTTTGGAATTGAACCTTCTTCTTAAGTTCAGAAACCTTGTTTCACTCCAGTTATCAGATAACAATCTGTCTCTGCTTAATAGCAACAACGCTACCATTCCTCTGCCAAAACTTCAAATCTTGACGTTAAGTGGATACAATCTAAGTGAATTTCCCAGTTTCTTGCGTGATCAAAACCATTTGGAGCTTTTAGATCTTGGCGATAACAAACTGAAGGGACACATACCGAAATGGTTTATGAACATGAGTACCATAACCCTCGAGGATCTATCTCAAGCTGGTAACCTTCTGACAGGTTTTGAGCAATCCTTTGACGTTCTTCCATGGAATAATCTACGCTCACTGCGACTTATTTCGAACAAGCTCCAAGGATCCCTTCCAATTCCACCACCAGCAATCATTGAATATCAAGTCCGGAACAACAAATTAACTGGAGAAATCCCAGAAGCTATTTGCAATCTGACTTCGCTTTCGGTCCTTGATTTGTCAATTAACAATTTGAGCGGCAAACTACCTCAATGCTTGGGCAAAAAAAGCAGCACTGCTTCAGTTCTGAATCTGCGCAACAATAGTTTCAGTGGTGATATTCCTGAGACATTCACAAGTGCCTGCTCATTGAGGGTCGTTGATTTCAGTCAAAACAAATTGGAGGGGAAGATACCAAAATCATTAGCCAATTGCACCGTGCTAGAGATTCTCAATCTTGAACAAAATAACATAAATGATGTCTTTCCTTCTTGGTTGGGTGTTCTTCCTGATTTGAGGGTTATGATTTTGAGATCTAATGGGCTACATGGTGTGGTTGAGAACCCTGAAACCAATGTTGAATTTCCCAGGTTACAGATTGTTGACCTCTCCAACAACAGGTTTAAGGGTAAGTTGCCACTTGAATATTTCCGAAATTGGACTGCCATGAAAAATGTCCGTAATGATCAGCACTTGATTTACATGCAAGCAAACACAAGTTTCGAAACATCGCAAATTAGAATGACCGATCACTATGAGTACTCAATGACAATGACAAACAAAGGTGTGATGAGACTATATGAGCAGATCCAAGATAGTCTCACTGCAATCGATCTCTCAAGCAATGGTTTTGAAGGAGGAATTTCAGAGGTCCTCGGAGATCTCAAAGCACTTCATTTGCTCAATCTCTCCAACAACTTTCTCAGTGGTGGCATCCCTCCATCCTTGTCCAACTTGAAAGAGCTTGAAGCTTTGGACCTTTCTCAGAACAAACTCTCAGGAAAGATTCCTGACCAACTTGCACAGCTCACCTTCCTCGCGGTTTTTAATGTGTCTCACAATTTTCTCTCAGGTCCGATACCACGAGGAAACCAATTTGAGACATTTGACAACACTTCATTTGATGCGAATCCAGAATTGTGTGGGGAGCCGTTGTCAAAAGAATGTGGAAATAATGGCGAGGACTCGCTGCCAGCAGCTAAAGAAGATGAGGGCTCGGGATTTCCACTTGAATTTGGTTGGAAGGTGGTGGTGATAGGTTATGCAACTGGATTGGTAATTGGAGCCATTCTTGGATGCGCTATGAACACAAGGAATTATGAATGAGTGGTGAAGAATTATTTGGCGAGCTGGCAATACAAAGGTCAAAACTTGAAGACTCGCCTGCATAGAAGTTGATTTGTAATTATTAAGGTGTTTTCTAGTTTGTCAATCATGTTAAGATTGTATTTTCTTTTCCTTGTCTTCTGTTCTTAATTCGTGGGTTCACGCGCCGCCACTGTTCAGATGGCACCGCTGTGTGTATTTAAATAGCTGTTCCGGAGGATTTCCTGTTTCCTTTTGTAATCTCTAGATGCTGTGTGTATTTAAATATTATTGTATTTGATTTGTTTTGAATTTTTGTTATTTGTTTTATTGTATAAATGTGATAAAAAAAAATAAATAATAAAAAAAAAAGTTGTGTGTGTTTGTTTGTTTTTTTTTTTTATGTTATTGAATTATAAAAAAATATAAAAAAAAAAGCACAAAAAGAATTATTTGTTAAATTTATTTATAGTTAAATATCTCGAGGACAAATAAAATCAAGTTGTATTTTCCACGAAAATGTAAGGACAAGTTTCTACATATATTCGGGGATTTAATAACTGATTTATTCAAGCCTTAGAATTTAATTAATGTTGATGAAAAGAATTGATTATTAATTTAAAAATGGTTAAATATCTCGAGGACAAATAAAATCAAGTTGTATTTTCCACGAAAATGTAAGAACAAGTTTCTACATATATTCGGGGATTTAATAACTGATTTATTCAAGCCTTAGAATTTAATTAATATTTTAAATTTTGAACTCACATCAGAACACAAAGCAGCTTACCTCAGGTAGGGTGTGTTAACCTTCCCTAACCACAACCAGTCCCTTATCCGCAATCTCTGACAAGACCAGTACATCAGGTTTCCTAGTAGCCCTTAATAAATTACTAGGTGGCGACTCCTACGAACGAATTCAAAGCAAACGCAACATACAGAAAAATCGCCAGCCGATGCCGCGCGCCAGGATTTTTTTTTTTTTTTGGGGTGCGACAGTGGTAATGTATGCATATGCTTCTACCATCTAAACCATTCTGCGTTTAAAGTCCTCTGCCCATCTCCCACGTTTATCTTAATCACTGTCCCTGTTACTTTTATAAGTCATTAATTACAGGGATAATTAAGATGAATGTGATTAAATTGCAGATCAGTAGGTTGAACATTAAAGATTAAATTGCAGTTCTTCTGAGCAACAACAAACAACATCAAAGGCGCCATCAAGGCAATAAGGACTTTGAATTAAAATTGGCAGTAGTGCAGAAGGTCTTTGGAGAAAATGTTTTTGATAAAAATCAAAGCTTATTACTCATTAATTTTATTAAACATTATTTTGAGAAACATGAAAACTAATATATAGTAGTTTTAGCGAACATGATATAAAAATATTTGAGAATTGTAATGATCAACTCTAATAAGGTTCACATTAACAAAAATCATGAAGTGTAATGATCACATTAACAAATTGAATTGATGAGGTAGCTGGCTTCACAAAATTATAACAATAAATTAGGGACAAATGAGATTGTTAATTAATCTTTTTTCTCATCAACTATAGTTTGCTACGGTACTCTATGGTTTATTTCAAGGTGTAAGCGTTGTCTCGCAACAATTTTTTACGCAGAGACTAAATCAGTTATACATAATTTATGTTATTTTAGCCCTCCCTTCATGCCCATCAATCAGATCTTACTCACTAAAATTAAGATAGTAGTAGTGGTAGTAATTAAGATACTATCAAGTTTTAAAGAGGCCAAGAAAGAAATAGAAGATCAGATTTAGTGGAACAATAATAATTACTAGATTAATTATCAATTATTACTAGACTCCAACAGGTGGAGGAGGAGGAGGAGGAGGGGCCTCGGCAGACACCGGGGGAGCACCATCTCTACGGCGATGGGCATTCTTGTTATTATGCATCCAAACGTTAAGCACATTTCTTTTGACACCAACTTCATTGCAAAACTGATTAATAGCCATATCATCATGTTTCTCTATTCTCCACCCAATCTTTTCAGCAAACTCCAGCATTCTCTCCTTTTGCTTATACAATAACATCTAAAAACCACGATCTGTTTAAAGTCTTTGCACACTGAAAAAAATTAATTGATACATCAATGAAAAGTCCCCATTGTTTTCAATCAAATTTGGTTTTCTTCACAATGAATTATTTGTGATAGTAATGTTTGAAAATTTATTTAAGGGTATTTTTTTTTTAATAATCGAGGTTATTCTATTAAATGTTAGAAATTATAGATGCATGGATCTAGAGTGACCTAATTAGGAGCATGGTTTTAAGATTTAAAACCCCATCAACCTATCCACCAAAAACATCTACTGCCCCACATAAAATAAATTTTAAAAAATCAAATAAAATCCTTTGACCCTGTGAACCTAACTAATCAAAACCACCATAGTGATAAAAAAATTACAGTTCTACCCTTGCCCATTTAAAAACTGGAAAAGATGGGCTAGTAGAATACATCTAGATCTAAGAAAAGATATAGACCAATCAAGAAGATTGGAATGTGGGAAGGGTATGAGTGGATTTGGTTTTTTTCCTAGATACGACCACTACAGGGGCGCAACATTGGCTTGCTTGATCAATTCTATGCAATCCTTTTGATAGTACTCATGGAAAAAGATGGAGAGGATAGACTAATATGGAAGGACAATAATTCAGGAAGATTTTCAGTGAAATCTCTCTGCGGATTGTTAAGTCCAAAGCCTTCCACAAACAATGCCTTCTCGTTTGCTGGAATTTGGAAGGGTATTGTCCCTCCTAAGGTAGAGATCTTTTGCTGGATGGCTATCATTAATAGACTCAACACCCGATGTATGTTGGTTCGAAAAGGTATATTGGATAGCTCGGAATCAAATTGCCCTATCTGCCTAGTGGAAGCAGAATCGGTGGACTATATTTTGCTGCAATGCCATAAGCATTGGCTCATTTGATCCAAAATCATTAAGTGGTGGGGTTTAGTTTGGTGTTGCCCAAAGAGCTTCTCATATATGTGGTCTCAATGGTCTTCCATGGTGCATGGTCATTTTCAGAGGAAGGCATGGTTGATGTTGTTCTTCTCAGTGGCATGGTCTCTTTGGCTCCTTCGAAATGATCTGATTTTCCAACAGAAGACACCTGGCTATGATTCAATATTCTTTCTTATTATCACCCGTCTATGTCTATGGCTAAAAGTTATCCATTTAGATTTTCCATACTCCCCTACAGATCTGATCAAATCGGAAGATGACTTGCTTCGGTGGTCCAATGCTCACTCTTTCAGGATTAATAATATGTGGTCTCCTCCTATGATTAATAGCCTCAAATGGAATGTGGATGGCTCTTCTCTTGGTAAGTCAGGCCCCTCTGGAATAGGTGGTGTGCTGTGAAATCATCATGGCCATCTGCTCGGTATGTTCTCTATTCCAGTTGGTATTTTAGACTCTAATATTGCTGAGTTAAGGGCTATTGTCAAAGCCATTAAACTATCAGCATCTAATTGCCTCTTACACCACCAACACCTCATCATCGAATTTGACTCTGTCAAGGTTATTAGCTGGATGAATAAGCCTCACAGTCGTCCCTGGAAGCATCATAATTTGTTCTCCTTTGTTAATAGACTGAAAACATATTTTGGTTCAATCACCTTCTCCCATATCTTTCGTGAAAGTAATTGCATGGCAGATTGTATGGCTAAACAAGGAGTGCGGAGATCAAGTGAATTCGTTGCCTGGCTTTGAATCCACCTTTTTTCTATGGCCTTGCTATTGTGTCTTCTCCCATTATGTCTTTGAGTAATTTATGTTTTGTATTGTAGAGGAATGTTTAGCTTCAGCTCATTCGGATGGATATTCTATGGTTTTCTTTGATTTTGTTTATCTTAAGCTACGCTTTATCCTATATATGGTTTTTTTGCCATTGTAAGATATTGTGTAGCTTCTGTACTACTCTCGTCAGACTTCGGCGTTTAAATAATATACACATCTTTCAAAAAACAAATATATACCAATCAAGATTTATTAGCTTCTTAAAACTATAATAATGAAACATCTGATTATTGAATCAAACTTGAATTTTTATAATGATTTTCCCTGGAGCAATACTACGTTGCTGAAAGGACCATTAAGAAGACCTACTTGAATTTGATTACGCACTATTGAATTTTCACTACATTGAAGCAAATAAAAAAGGGCATTGTAATTTAGGGTTCTTTCTTAGTTATGTGATGATGACCTATGTTTGGCACAAGGCACGATGGTATTTTCAAATCATCAAATGATCAGTCCGGCATGGGACAGGGTGTTTGATGATACTGCATGGCATAGTCACTGATACTGTACTGTCATAAGGACTTGTTTTTACAAGCCATGTCACCTAAATTCATTTTCAGAGCATGGAAACTAAAGGTTTGTAACGCCAACAGTTGGAATTTTGGAAGCTTTGGTGTTTTCGTTTATAGATTGAGGCAGCTCTGCCTTTGCCCAAAATCACTAAAGCTATTAGGTGATTCTATCGAGAGATGTTGGCAATGAAGTAATTCATGTGGCAAAACATAGAAATTTTTGGAGCAACGATGGGGATGATTTCATAGGCAATTGCACAAGTTTTTAATGTCATGCACAATTCAAGAACCTATCAACTGCATGATATAGCAAGCCTGCCAAAAGGTGGGTGCATGGAGGGTGGTGACTCAATATTAACATCTGTAAGAGGGGGGGAAAACAGCAAAGGCAATTTAACCTCTTATCAAGCCTAACAATTATTAAGGTGATTGCTGCTCATGGGATGGTGTTAAATGCGATGGGCACTCTGGTCATGTGATCGGCCTTGACCTCAGTAGCAGCTGCCTTTATGGCTCCATCGACTCCAATAGCAGCCTCTTCCACCTTGTTCAGCTCAGAAGGCTGACTCTTGCTGGCAACGACTTCAACAACTCTGAAATCCCTTCTGAGATTCGAAATCTCTCAAGGCTGTTTGATCTAAATCTCTCAATGTCTGGCTTTTCTGGTCAGATTCCAGCGGAGATCTTAGAGCTTTCCAAGTTGGTTTCCCTTGATCTGGGAGGGAATACTTTGAAGCTCCAAAAGCCTGGTCTGCAACATTTAGTTGAAGCATTAACCAACTTGGAGGTGCTCCATCTCAGCGGAGTCGAAATATCAGCCAAGGTACCTCAAATCATGGCAAATTTATCCTCTTTGTCATCTCTATTTCTCAGGGATTGTGGATTGCAGGGAGAGTTCCCCATGGGAATATTCCAATTACCCAACCTTCGCTTTCTTAGTATCCTGTATAATCCATATCTCACTGGATATTTTCCGGAATTTCAGTCGGGCAGCCAGCTTGAATCATTGTTGCTTGCAGGGACGAATTTCTCTGGTCAGCTACCAGAGTCCCTTGGGAACCTCAAATCAATGAAAGAGTTTGATGTGGCAGAATGTAATTTTTCAGGGGTGATACCATCTTCACTTGGTAATCTTACAAAACTGAACTATCTAGACCTTTCTTATAACAGTTTCTCTGGGAAAATCCCTTCCACATTTGTCAACCTTCTTCAACTTACTGAACTGTCGCTTTCTTTCAACAATTTCAGTTCTGGTACCTTAGACTGGCTTGGTAATCTAACCAAACTCAAATATGTAGCCTTGCTAGGCACCAATTCATATGGTAACATTCCATCCTCTCTTAGAAACTTGACTCAGCTCACCTTCTTAGAGCTTTATAAAAATAAATTAACTGGTCAAATTCCATCTTGGATAGGAAATCATACCCAGTTAATTTCACTAGGCCTTGCACGAAACAAATTACACGGTCCGATTCCAGGGTCTATTTATAGGCTTCAAAATCTTGAATACCTTAGCCTAGATTCTAATTTCTTTAGCAGCACTTTGGAATTGCACCTTCTCCTTAAGTTCAGAAACCTTTATTCACTCCAATTATCGCATAACAATTTCTCTCTGCTTTATAGTCACAATGCTACCATTCCTCAGCCAAAACTTGAACTCTTGACGTTGAATGAATGTAATCTAGGTGAATTTCCCAGTTTCTTGCGTGATCAGAACCATCTGGAGATTTTAGAACTTGAAGATAACGAACTTGTGGGACACATACCCAAATGGTTTATGAACATGAGTACCACAACCCTCGAGCATCTATCTCTGGCTAGCAACCTTCTGACAGGATTTGAGCAATCCTTTGACGTTCTGTCATGGAATATTCTACACTCGGTGTGTCTTAATTCGAACAAGCTTCAAGGATCCCTTCCAATTCCACCACCAGCAATATATGAATATAAAGTTCAGAACAACCAATTGGCTGGAGAAATCCCAGAAGTTATTTGCAATCTGACTTCGTTTTCTGTCCTTGATTTGTCAATCAACAATTTTACCGGAAAACTTCCTCAATGCTTTGGCAATACAAGCAGCACTGCTTCAGTTCTGAATCTGCGCAAAAATAGTTTCAGTGGTGATATTCCTGAGACATTCACAAGTGGCTGCTCATTGAGGGTCGTTGATTTCAGTCAAAACAAATTGGAGGGGAAGATACCAAAATCATTAGCCAATTGCACCGAGCTAGAGATTCTCAATCTTGAACAAAATAACATAAATGATGTCTTTCCTTCTTGGTTGGGTGTTCTTCCTGATTTGAGGGTTCTGATATTGAGATCTAATGAGCTCCATGGTGTGATTGGGAAACCTAAAATCAACATTGAATTTCTGAGGTTACAGATTGTTGACCTCTCCAACAACAGTTTTAAGGGTAATTTGCCACTTGAATATCTCCGAAAATGGACTGCCATGAAAAATGTCCATAATGAGTACGTACTTGATGTACATGCAAGCAAACACAAGTTACCAAATATCACATTATACAATGTACGATAACTATGAGTTCTCAATGACAATGACAAACAAAGGTGTGATGAGACTATATGAGAAGATCCAAGATAGTCTCACTGCTATCGATCTCTCAAGCAATGGTTTTGAAGGAGGAATTCCAGAGGTCATCGGAGATCTCAAAGCACTTCATTTGCTCAATCTCTCCAACAACTTTCTCACTGGTGGCATCCCTCCATCCTTGTCCAACTTGAAAGAGCTTGAAGCTTTGGACCTTTCTCATAACAAACTCTCGGGAGAGATTCCTGTCCAACTTGCGCAGCTCACCTTCCTCGAGGTCTTTAACGTGTCTCACAATTTTCTCTCAGGTCCGATACCACGAGGAAACCAATTCGGAGCATTTGACAACACTTCATTTGATGCGAATCCAGGATTGTGTGGGGAGCCGTTGTTGAAAGAATGTGGAAATGGTGAGGACTCGCTGCCAGCAGCTAAAGAAGATGAGGGGTCGGGATATCCACTTGAATTTGGTTGGAAAGTGGTGGTGATAGGTTATGCAACTGGATTGGTAATTGGAGTGATTCTTGGATGCGCTATGAACACAAGGAAGTATGAATGGTTGGTGAAGAATTATTTTGCGAGGTGGCAATACAAAGGTCAAAATTTGAAGACTCGCCTGCGTAGAAATTGATTTCTAATTATTAAGGTGTTTTCTAGCTTGTTAATCATGTTAAGATTGTATTTTCTTTTCCTTGTCTTCTGTTTCTTAATTTTCACTTGTAAGGATAAGAGTGATTTTCTTTTGGATGGTGTTTTAATTTCATATACTAAAAATAAGATGGTATGTTGAATAGAGAGTTTAGTTTTATTAATTTATTCTCAACAGAAGAAATTAGTTTTACTTATTTGAAAAATATATATATATTCCATCAATGAAGCGCCCAGGTCTAGGTACTTTGTTTACTAATTTGAAAATAGAGAAAGTGCAACCTCTGAAGGTTATCAACAAACCTGAGAAAGTAAGTGTTTTTTTTATTACTATTAAAAAAAAAACTTTCATACAATCAATGTGGTCTTCACTTTCTTGAATTTTTAAGTTTGTCATTTTAGCGTGTCTCTGTTTAATAATCCACATGTGGGTTTTATTACTGCAATAGCTATTTAACTCTCGCTGCGTCATGTACATATATTATTTTTTAAGAAAAACATTTATTAAAAAAAAATTTTGATATATTTTTGTAGCTAAAAAAATTATAAATTTAAATTAAAAAACTTAAGCATATAAGTAATTAAATAAATTAAAAACTATATGTGTTAATAAATAAATAAATAAGTTATTAATGATAACTAAAAATAAAATTAAAAAAAATCAAGAAACAAATATAAATCAAGATATTTAATCTCATAAAATAAAATATTTATCCTATTGTGTTTGCTTAATCTAATTTATTCAAATATTTTTTTATTTAATTAAACTATAATAGAAATAAACAAACATTAAATTGATTGAATAAAATAAAAGAAAAAACATTATACATAGCTATATATATTAGTAATATTATTTAAAAAAAATATTTTTATTTGATAAAGTTTATCTATACAAAAAATTAAAAAAACATTCTAGACCTACACGCTTGGACTTGTTATTTATTTTATATTTGAAAGGTATATCCACCCCTATTTATCTTTAAAAATAATAAGCAAGCAACAACAAATGACGTGCCATTCGCAAACCTGATGGGCTGAAAAATCTGGCAACACCTTTTTTATCTAAACAAAACCGAATTTTCAAGGCATTTCAACCCCAAAACATGATATAAGTCATCGAATACAAGGATGATTGTGGTGAAAATAGAAGTCTTCAGAATAAGTTAAACGCTCAATGCCAACTTGGTTCAGACCACGACACAAGTTTGTGATTTTGGCCAATTAACTTTGACAATCGCAGTGGAATATTGGAACTGGTTGTCTAGCAAACTTCTTCGTGCTCTAGAATTTAATGAAACAAGACAAAACCAAGGGCGGAGCCTTTCACAAGGCTCCGTTGGGCTGTAGCCCAGGTAGGATAATTAAAAAGAAAACTAAAAAAAAAATACCTCTACCGAGTCATCAATGTTGCAGCCACTCAGTTACTTTTCTTCGCCATAGCCAACCATATGTTCACAATTGTTGGTGATGATGCCTCCTATTTCAAGCCTTTTACCACCTCACTCATCATGCTAGGACCTCGCCAAAAAATGTATGTTTTGATCTCTGGAGACCGATTACCTGGCCGATATTATACGGCAGCCTGAGCTTATCAAGGTGCACAAAATGCACCATTTGATAGCACTACAACCAGTGCTGAAGGCATGTTAAAGATTTGGATGAGCTTTCATGTTAAGATTTTATTAATATTTTTTTAGTAGTTTTATGTATAAAAAAAATTATAATTCTCAACTGAGATTTTAAAAAATTCTAAAAATTTACGGGGAACCTTATAATATGATATTTTAGCTTGGGTTAAAATTTCAGAATTTTTTAAAAAATTCAGAAATTTGATGAAAAATCACAATTTGACTAGTTTTATGTTATTGGACGTAATTTTCAATCCGACCATTAGATTGAGCTTAAATTTTATGAGGGATCTTAAAATATATTGAATAAAATTTGGTTAAAATTTTAGGATAAACAGGGTTTGGTAGTGCTAACAAAAAAAAAGACCATCAAATAAAAGCAAAACGACTCATTAAGGGTAAAATGGTTATTTTCCATTAAAAAAAAAAACAAATCGACTCTTCCTTCCTTTTATATGTTGCCAACTAGGCAGAAGCATAATAGAAAAAGAGAAAAAAAGCTAGAGAGAGAGAGAGAAAAGTAAGGGGAAAACAAAAAAAAATCCAAGAAGAAAAAAATAAAAAAAAATGAGAGAATAACCTTGTAAATTTATAAAGTCCAACTTATAAAGCACTAATCTAAGGAAGAATCAAGTGAAGGAAGGAGAAATTGAGAGAGGAAAAAAAATTAATTACTTTGTTTTCAAGTTGACATGAGATTGTTATTTTATCCCGGTTGAAAGGTTGTTACAATATTGATTCAGATTCGATTATAGATGAATTATATTCCACAAAACATCGAAGGATGTAACTTTAATAGTGAGTTTATTTTTACTTTCACTTTAATTTTATGTATTTTCAAATTTAATTTTTCATATTTTGGATAGTGTATTTGAATTAAAACTTTACTGTTATATTTAAAAATTTATATACATAAGGTAATAATTGATCATAACAAAAATTTATATATTTATTTAATAGCTCAGTGTAGGAAAAATTCCTAACGCTACCCTTGAAGACAACGACTCAAAATTTGAATGAAATTGGTTGTCGAGCATAAAGTCTTTGCGGATAAGACTATTCATGTACACTGCTTGTTTATATATATATATATATATATATATATATAATTCAAACCTTTTAGTCTATAGGAAAAAGTTATGGCTCAAGATATATCATTTTTATCACAAAACACATAACGGTCATGGCCCAATTCTTAGCCCATTTCCATACATCTTTGATGGGCTTGGTAGAACACCCGAGCCCAGGTATCGAGGTGGGCTCAAGCTAATGCTCGGGTTCTAGCGTCCACCAAGCACCATCTAGTGGTCTCGGAAGGCAACCCAATCCTGGGTGTTGGGTGTCCGCCCAAAATCTTCCTTAGGGGGCTTAGACGTCGCCCACTTGAGCCTAGGTGTTAGACATCTGCCCAGCACCTTGGGGTGGGCTCAAGTGGGGCCTTAGATGCACCACCCAAGCTTATCTCTAAAGGGTTTGTCTTGTTAGGTCTTGATCCTCTCTTTTTTTTAATGCTCAAAAACATGTTTTAAGTTTTTTTTTTCTTATTAATAATTGTGTAAGAGATATCATCTTTCATTAATGTCAATTAATTCTTGTATAAGAAATTTTTATATTAATACTCATTAATAATTATGTAAGAGATATCATCTTTCATTAATGTTTAGTAATGCTTGTATAAGAGGTATTGTCTCTCATTAATGTTCATTAATGCTTGTGTATGAGATCTTTATCCTTAATAAATGTTATCATAGTAAAATTACTTTTTAGCCCCTTCATCCAAGGAAAAGATAAGGTTCAAAAACTATAAATACCCCTTGAACAACTTAATTCTAAGAATTTAATTCTTTTTAGTCTATTTATTACATCTTTTTATATATATATATATAAGTTTACAGACTTTATCATTAAAAGGCCCTCAAACACTCTAAAATAGAACTTTTTGCAGGTAATTCAAAGGTATTCATTAATATAATTTTTCTTTATACTTGAGAAGGGAATTATTTAAAGAAATACTTGATCAAATCATAATTTAACAACTAAAAAACCTTATTATACTATTATATTTGATTTTAACACTTCATCAAAAAGAAAACCCATACATTACCCATTCTGAAATTTTGAAAAATTTAAAACCTTTTAATCATTAAAAAAGAAGTAGTTTTCAATATACTTATGATAAAAATATAGATAATAATAATATTTTAGAAAAAATTAAATTCTTTTTCTCATTTAAGTTTTGGTTACTATTCTAATTTAATTTTTTTACAACTTATAAGAATATTTTTAGCTTATAGAGGATTATGACAGGTTGTTAGATATTGTATTTGATCTTTAAATATATATCATTTAATTATTAAATTGATAATAGATTAATTGTTTAATTTATTTAATTTAATTTTATTTAAAATTATAATTTAAATTTAAATTAATTTATAAAAAAGGCTAATAAGTCACGTATATAAAAATTATTAGTTAGGAATTAAAATAAAATAATTAATTAAATGTGACATTATGAGTTTTCTGGTCTTTCGTTGGTTCCGTGAAAGGACATTTTAGCGTTGTTTCCAATCAAATCTTGTTTCCTTCGCAAGAACTAATTATTTGTGGTGGTAATATATGCATATGCTTCTACCATCTAAACCATTCTGCGTTTAAAGTCCTCTGCCCATCTCCCACGTTTATCTTAATCACTGTCCCTGTTACTTTTATAAGTCATTAATTACAGGGACAATTAAGATGAATGTGATTAAATTGCAGATCAGTAGGTTGAACATTAAAGATTAAATTGCAGTTCTTCTGAGCAACAACAAGCAGCATCAATGGCGCCATCAAGGCAATAAGGACTTTGAATTAAATTTGGCAGTAGTGCAGAAGGTCTTTGGAGAAAATGTTTTTGATAAAAATCAAAGCTTATTACTCATTAATTTTTATTAAACATTATTTTGAAAACATGAAAACTAATATATAGTAGTTTTAGCGAACATGATATAAAAATATTTGAGAATTGTAATGATCAACTCTAATAAGGTTCACATTAACAAAAATCATGAAGTGTAATGATCACATTAACAAATTGAATTGATGAGGCAGCTGGCTTCACAAAATTATAACAATAAAGGGACAAATGAGATTGTTAATTAATCTTTTTTCTCATCAACTATAGTTTGCTACGGTACTCTATGGTTTATTTCAAGGTGGAAGCGTTGTCTCGCAACAATTTTTTACGCAGAGACTAAATCAGTTATACATAATTTATGTTATTTTAGCCCTCCCTTCATGCCCATCAATCAGATCTTACTCACTAAAATTAAGATAGTAGTAGTGGTAGTAATTAAGATACTATCAAGTTTTAAAGAGGCCAAGAAAGAAATAGAAGATCAGATCTAGTGGAACAAAAATAATTACTAAATTAATTATCAATTATTACTAGACTCCAACAGGTGGCGGAGGAGGAGGGGCCTCGGCATACACCGGGGGAGCACCATCTCTACGGCGGTGGGCATTCTTGTTATTATGCATCCAAACCTTAAGCACGTTTCTTTTGACACCAACTGATTAAGAGCCATATCATAATGTTTATGTTTCTGTATTCTCCACCCAATGTTTTCAGCAAACTCCAGCATTCTCTCCTTTTGCTTATATAATAACATCTAGAAACCATGATCTGTTTAAAGTCTTCTACCCATTTCCCACGGCTCTCTTACTCACTGTGTCTGCCATTAGAATGATAAGATGATTGCGGTGGAATTTAATAAAACAAGACAGACTTACTTTTCCAGTACCAGGAATAATAATAATAACATCTTGCTTGGTTAGACTTTGAATGAAATTGAAAGTAGTGCAAAAGGCCAATGAAGACGGAGACTTGGAGGTGGGAAAATTACTTTTCCAGTACCAGGAATAATAATAATAGTAATTTTGCGTTCTTTTTTCTAAAAAAAAATATTTACATTCTTTGCACACTGAAAAAAATTAATTTATACATCAATGAAAAGTCCCCATTGTTTTCAATCAAATTTGGTTTTCTTCACAATGAATTATTTGTGATAGTAATGTTTGAAAATTTATTTATTTGTGATAGTCATGGTAAGGTGCCTGCAGAAGAAGTTCGCTACGTGTAAGAGGGTCTGTAAAGAGATTGGTATACTATTCCATATTGTTTCAGATAGCATTCAAGATAGTAGCAGATAATCATTGCATGTTCAATCTGTATTTGATGGGATGAATGGAATTGATAACATATGGTGTCTAAGTGTCAAGCTACTCAAGAACAGAGGATAGCTCGGCTCTTTACTTTTCAATTTCATATATCAACATAAACATTTAACAAGGTCAGCACAATCTTGAGCACCATGCTCGATCCTGAACAATCTAAACTTCAGCATCATGGCTTCTTCCAGCTAAACAAAAGCAGATGTATTTGGAATCCAGTTGTAGGACATCACAGGGCACCTTCAAAGATGCGCACCATGCACATTTGCTTCATCAAAGTTGCAAGATTACATGTTAAATCTGGTCAAACAAATTTATCTTTGAATTTTTCCCACCCACTAACTTCCAGTATTCACATTTCTAACAAGCAATAGAGTGCTAGGATGTAATTCATCCTCAGAAATATTGCTTACAAATATGATGTGACATGTAATTGACATATGAAAGAACATTTCCAAGCAGGAAACAGGAACCAGTTCTTAGTTTGAGTTCTGTAAGAACTCTACCTCCATCCTCAATTTCATCAAGACAATAAGCTTGTACAGATGTAAACAAGCTCAAGCTCAACCAATTATATGTGATGAGATCAAAAATTAAGAGACGGTGTAGCTCAACTGACTAAAGGAGTAGCTCAACCAAATTATGGCAATGCATAATATGCAGAATGATGGACAGCTCATAATAATCTTCTCACTCTAAAAGAAAGTTGATGAGGTACTTGGACGATGCAAATTGATCGGAAAGCCTCCTTCAAGTTACAGGATTATATTTAGGTTAGATGAAGCCAAACAAATCTAGCCTTCAATTGTTTTTTCTCAACCAATAGTTTGTAGTGTCCAAATTTGAACTGGCAATAGTACAACCAATAAGTTCATGATATTCAAAACCAAAAAATGATTCACCATGCAAATAACAAAAAAAATGCCATTGCCAATTAAGTCAAGTAAAAGAAACCAGTGCTCTATTTAATTCTGGAAATTTTGAAACTTTAATCCTCAATTCCACTGAACAAGCTAAAGAACATATGACTGTCGAAAAGCTTAAGCTCAGCCAAACCATACACAAAAAGTTCAATGACAGCGGGTGTATCTTAGCTGAATAGCAGGCAAGGAATAAAATGCAGATTATCATTAACAGCTGATGATTCTCTCTCAATTAGAGACCACCAAATATTCAACAAGCAAGGTTTTGACGCACAAAGTAGCTCTTCCTCCCAACACTCAAAATAAAATGACTTCAGAAGGATATGATTCAACTGATGATAATAACCAATGATGATACATAAAGATATTTCTAAATTTACCAGACATTTCTAAATTTCGATCCATTAAAACTTAAATCTAATGCCAGTGATTGACTCATTCATTCATGATCTGATTTATATGACATTCTAAAGTTGGCCATAGTATTCGCAAATGAACTAGAAATAATGATGAATTTCATCTGCCAGTTCAAACACTAAACACATCTCAACAGAAATACATACCTCAAATCCTGTAATATCGCATATTCTCAAAGGTGGGTGCATGGAGGGTGGTGACTCAATATTAACATCTGTAAGAGGGGGAGAAAAAACAGCAAAGGTAGTTTAAACTCTTATCAAGCCTAACCTAATACCAATACAAAATACAAAAACCTTAAAAAAGAAAAATAAAAAAACAACCATCTTCAGAAACATATTAAAAAATCCAACTTAAACCATGCAATTAATTTGTTGAACAACGGGCAGAACACAAGAATCCTCTATAAAACCCTCCGGTGCTACCATTGTACTAAATAATCACCATCACATTTTCCGTTCAGATTTCACCATTTGCGGGCCCAAACCCACATATACTGAAGTAATGGAATGCTAATGCAATAATGGTTTCCCTTTCTTCATCCACAAATATCACCAAAGGATAACTTTTTCAACTATAAATCAAACAAATCACAACCATACTTCAAATTAAAGTAATAAAAACGAGAGAGAGAAGCTAGGAAATGGCGGAGGTTGTTCTTAAATGAGGAGCTTACAGTTGGGTTCATCAGGAGGGCAATTCTGATAATTTTCAGCTTGAAGAATCTGCTTAAGGTGTTTCCAACGGCCTCTTGGTTGTCCCTTTGGGTATTTCTCATATATCTGTATCCTCTTGAAACTGAATGTGTTGGCAACACCAGCTCTGCATTTATCAGCTCTGCTTCCATCTTCTTCCTCTTCTATATCTAAAAAGCAAAAATACGACTCATTTCAATGATTTATCGATTAAATTTAAATTAAGTGTAATTTATTTTTGTGTTTTAAAAATATTTTAAAAAAATGTAAATTCTTTTTATTAAAAAATATTATTTTAATATATTTTTAAATAAAAAATTTCAAAAAATAAATACAACAACATTTCCAAAATCACTTAAAAGAATTGAAACATATAAAAAAATAAAAATTTTAAAAAAGAAATGTACAGAAAAAACCAGGAATTTCATCCGAAACCCTAACAAAGAAAAAAAAGAGGGGGCAAACGAACTCTCAGTTCAGAATCCCCTGTTGCTCGAACTCGGCACAACAGTAAACGGACAAATAATCTCCACTTTATATTTCATAGAAAATCTCAATTTAGTAACCGATTATGAACTGATTTTCGATTTAGATCCCAAACTATGAATGCTTCAATTAGGTCCCTAATGCATCAGGAAAGTGTCGAATTTTGCTTAAAGCAGGGTTATTTTATCACACAACTAGTTAGATTTCCAAGGCAGATTTATTGAGTTCCACCTTTTCTTAATTTTAATTTTAATTACTTGAGTTTTCGGTTAAAAATATTTAAGATCTAGTGAGAGGGCTACAAAATGAAGCCCAAATAGTAGGACTAAAAGAAAGCCCAACCGGGCAGCAAAGAAAGAAGAAAAAAAGAGGGCCCGTCTCAAAACCATGCCCAATAAACATCAGCAAAGTAAGCCCAGCTGAGAAGGAGAGCCCAATAAAACCAACGAGCCCATTGAGCCTTTTCCTCCAAAACGACAACTCCCTTTTTTTTTTTCTTTTTCTATTTCCAATGAATATGACGTGCTAAATGATATTTATACATGCATAATCGTCTACCTGAATTTTTTGTCCAACAAGTTATTAGTACAATGCACTGCGATTTGTATAACGTTGTTACTGGGAGATGGTCGGCGAGGCAGAGGAAGATTGCAATGTTGATAAATCAGGTAGCCCTTCTTCGAAATAAGCTTTGTAGTGTAACCCTGTTCTTGTGCCGAGGAACGATGCTCGGTATGCATTTAAGTTTCCAAATCGATTGCTCTACTTTCGCATCCACTTCATTGGTAAATATTTTACCAACTAAATAAACAACGGAATGAGTTCATTGATTTAGCTTTCATCAATAATTCCACATTCTATCACTATTTTTTTTTGTTAAAAAAAACAATACCGAAAGTTTTACTGACAAAACATATGCACCAAAAAATTATTTCTGCTTTAAATATACCGAAAAAAATATTTTGTCGGTGATAGTGACATATAAAGTAAATATTTTTCAACTCTCGGTGAACTGTCGAAGGACTGTATCCGTTGGTAAATATGGTATTTACAGTAAATATTTTGATTATATAATAATAGTAGCGGTGGTGGTGGTAATAATAATAATAATAATAATATTTTAGTAAAACCATAAAAACTTTTGCTCATTTAAGTTTTTATTAATATTTTGATTTAATTCTTTGACAAATTATAGAAATATTTTCTATTGAAAACATTTTTTATAAAATGAAAACCTATTACTCATTTTTCAAAATTATTTTGATAAAATCGAAAACTAAAAATATATATTCTTATTAAAATTATATAGAACATTTGAGATAAAAACGAAAAACCTAGATTGCTAAAAATCATGGTTGTTATGGCATGAAGAATCCTCAAACATAGATTGAAGGATGTGTAGGAAAATTTACACGAAACATCTCTACACTTTGATGCATTTTATCCTCTGTTTTCTGAAATACGCTTAGCATACTCTGGTCACATTAATTGGTGTTCTGTCACTATAAAAGTCAACTGAGAATTTTCTGGCCACCTATTCTCTGCCTTTCTCCTACTAATGTTAAGCTGCTATATATAGATTTGAATTCAAAAGGGACTCTCTTGATTAAATGATGTGTGCCATTCAATCTAGGATAATGGAAAACTCATTAAAATTAATGAATGATGTGCTAGCATAGATCTCTTAGTTATGGTTGCAGAGTCAATTTTTGTCAATGCGAAACATGAGCTTTGTCAGTAGTAACGATTGCAGTGATTTCTGCTTTGCTGGATTTGATGGAGCAAATGTTTTAGGAAGTGAAAAAAGATCAGTCTGGTGGATTTACAACGGTTCGGCAATGTTCAAAATGGAAGTTGAATTACATTAACAACTTCAAAAGTGATCTGCTTCTAACTTTTGGATTCATTGAATTACATTACAAGTTCAATCATGAACCGGAACCCATCTTTCCAAAAACTCCTAAGAACAAACCTATCACCCAAAACGCACGCAAATGAAATCTAACTCAAGCACTACACAAAAAAAAAAAAAAAATAAAATAAAAAAAAACCCAGCACAGCTCTGATATGGCCCCAACTGAGCAAGTTGATGAAGTGGGCAACCATTGGTATTCAGATGTTTGAGTAGTGGTGTTCTGTCATTAAATTCTTAGCGACAAATTATAGATATCTTGGCAGCTTTCCTCCATTAGCATTACATTTAAGTCATGTTTATTGAGATGCTATATATTTGTCAGTCGTTTTTTCCAAGTTTATATTCTGCTGCTGTGACAGTCATGTATTTTATTGCTAATTGATTTGAGTTGAGCAAGGCTCTTATGTGTTGTTTATTCCCTTCCTTTAATTGATTATTCAGCCAAAGAAAAGACGAGAACACGAAGGAAACCATGTCAAGAAGGAAAA
This sequence comes from Populus davidiana x Populus alba var. pyramidalis, assembly GCA_027475595.1. Classification (NCBI taxonomy): domain Eukaryota; kingdom Viridiplantae; phylum Streptophyta; class Magnoliopsida; order Malpighiales; family Salicaceae; genus Populus; species Populus davidiana x Populus alba var. pyramidalis. The sequence goes on along the minus strand of JANKYH010000288.1, from coordinate 84,348 downwards.
TCATTTTATAAACAAACTTCTCTACCACTTGCTTGAAGAATTATTAAAATGATAAGACAGAAATCTGTTTCTTCATTCATTTATGGCAATGAATGTAAGATCTTGGTGTTATTATGAAGTTCATTCGTCATAGTATTCTCAAATCCTTTCTCCATGAATACTATGAGGGTGAAAAAGTATACAGCCAATTATTTAGTTTACGAGTAATTAATCAGTTCCTTGACCCAATTATTTAGTTCATAAGCTATGAATTTCTTCTTTTTTTTGGGCGCTTTATGAAAGAAACTGAAGGGGACTCGATAACTATCCATTATTTGCAGCCACGCATTCTCTGCACTCTAAAAAATGTAAATAGATACGTGTTTTAAATCAAATCATGTTTGCTTCCAAAGAAGTTATTTGTGAAAATAATGCCCTATCTAAACCATTCTGTTCAACTAAATCATACTCTTATTAGTCATTACTTTGAAGATAGCTGACACCAATTGCCACTTGCCCACTTGCTCCTTGTCACTTGGCCACTTGACCACTTGCCTTGCCCTTTATCTCTTGCATGGATATTTGCCTATAAATAGGCAATGCATCCAAGCATTATAGGCACACCAAGGAAGAGAGAAGAAGAGTAGAGTGAAGAGAGAGTAATCCCACTAAGTTGTGAGGTATTTGTGAGAGAGTAAGTGAGGTGTTTTTGAGAGATTTTTAGTTGTTCTCCTATTATCTGAGAGAGATTGTAATTCTCACATTACTTAGTAAAATCCTTCTATACTTGCCCGTGGGCGTAGCTTATTTAGGTGAACCACGTAAATTCTTGTGTGTCTCATTTCTCATTTTATCTTATCCTTTACCTTTTGTCTTGTCGGGTTTGCATGCCAGTTTCCTAACAGTGGTATCAGAGCCTTCTTGGTTGGTGTTGTTAACACACAAAAGTTATTCGTGTATACGGTTACTATTCACGTCTACGACACTATTCACCTATACGAAACTATTCGTACATACCGCACTGTTCATTTACGTTACTATTGGCATATATAGAAAGTCAGTGCGGTGATTAAATACAGTCTAGGAAGTCCTGTCTAAGGAGATTGGGTTTTAAGCGGGACCGTTTGTGACTCCTCCAATCTTTCCTGGGAACTTACTTAGTGAAGTATTTTTCACACGATACTATTTCTATATACGTTACAGATCTGTGAAATGGTGATAGCTGAATAGATCACGGTGAATAAAATGGTAGCAAAGTACGAGATTAAGAGGTTCAAGGGGAGCAATTTCTCACTGTGGAAAATGAGAATCAAGGCAATCTTAAGGAAAGACAATTGCTTGGCAGCAATTGGGGATCGGCCCACGGAGATCACTGATAATGCAAAATGGAATGAGATGGATGGCAATGCTATTGCTAACATACATTTAGCATTAACCGATGAACTATTATCAAATGTGGCGGAGAAGAAAACAACTAAGGAGATATATGAGACTTTAACCAAGCTATATGAGTCCAAGTCTTTGCATAATAAGATTTTCTTAAAGCGAAGACTTTATACCCTTCGAATGGCAGAAACCACGTCGGTGACTGACCACATCAACACAATAAGAACTCTATTTTCACAACTCACTACGTTGGGTCAACAAATAGAGGAACATGAACGTGCAGAGCTTCTACTTCAAAGTCTTCCTGATTCGTATGATTAGCTCATTATCAACTTGACCAATAAATATCCTCTCAGACTATTTAGTCTTCGATGATGTTGCAGCCGCTATCTTGGAAGAAGAAAATAGGCGCAAAAATAAAGGAGACAGAAACAGTTCAAACCAAGCTGAGGCATTATTGGTATCAAGAGGAAGATCAACGGAACGTGGCTTCAGTGGGAGTCAAAGGCAGGGGAGGTCCAAATCAAGAAGTAAGAAGACTGTGAAATGCTACAACTGTGGCAGAAAAGGGCACTTCAAAAAGGATTGTTGGTTTAAAAAGGGTATAGAGAATACTGTAGAGTCATCAAAACCTCAAGGATGTGTTGCAAGCACCTCAGAAGATGGAGAGGTTTTATATAGTGAAGCAGCAACAATCTCTACAGATAGAGAAGAGCTCACTGAGGTCTGGCTAATGGATTCAGGAGCAACATGGCATATGACTCCTAATCAGGATTGGTTCCATACATATGAACCCATCTCTGGAGGCACAATGTTCATGGGTGATAATCATGTTTTAGAGATTGCTGGCATTGGCACCATCAAATTGAAGATGTATGATGGCTTAATTCGTACTATTTTAGGAGTGCGACATGTGAAAGACTTAAAGAAGAATCTTTTGTCCGTAGGACAATTTGATAGTCTTGGCTGTAAGATCTTTAAAACATTGTCAATCTTTTGTCCGTAGGACAATTTGCTCGCAGTCTTTAAAACATTCAAAGCGCGGATAGAACTTGAATCTGAAAAGAAGATCAAGTGTTTGAGGATTGACAATGGAGGAGAATATACTAGTGATGAATTTGATAACTTATGTCAACATGAAGGTATCAAAAGGCAGTTCACAACGGCATACACTCCACAATAAAATGGAGTGGCAGAGCGGATGAACAGAACTCTATTAGAAAGAACAAGAGCAATGTTGAAGGCTGCAGGTCTAGGAAAGTCATTCTAGGCAGAAGCAGTCAATACCGCCTGTTATGTGATAAATCGATCTCCGTCAATTGCAATTGAGTTGAAGACACCGATGGAGATGTGGACTGGAAAGCCAACTGATTATTCTCGATTGCATATATTTGGAAGTCCTGTGTACGTTGTCGCACCCCAAAAAAATCCAGCGCGCAGCAACGGCTGGCGATTTTTATCGTTTTTGCGCTTGCTTTGAATTCGTTCGTTGGAGTCGCCACCTAGTAATTCATTGAGGGCTACTAGGAAACCTGATGTACTGGTCTTGTCAGAGATCGTGGGTAAGGGACTGGTTGTGGTTAGGGAAGGTATTAGCACCCCTAACGCACCCTACCTGAGGTAAGCTGCTTTGTGTTCTGATGTGATTTGAAAATTTAAAATATTAATTAAATTCTAAGGCTTGAATAAATCAGTTATTAAATCCCTGAATATATGTAAAAACTTGTTCTTACATTTTCGTGGAAAATACAACTTGATTTTATTTGTCCTTGAGATATTTAACCATATTTAAATTAACAATTATTCTTTTTGTCCTTTTTTTTTATAATTCAATAACATAAAAAAAACAAACACACACAAACATTTATTTTTTCTTTTTTATTTATCACTTTCTCTTTCTTTTCTTTTCTTTTCTTTTCTTTTCTTTTACATCCATATTTACAAAGTACAAAAATTCAAATCTAAATAAAAATTACATTACATAATTTAAAATTTACAAAACAATCCCTAAAATTCTAGAAATTACAGGGAAGGACTTCTGCACCCGCAGGAACAGTTGCGGTGCGTCTCCTTCTTCTCTTCCCACTCGTACCGGCAGTACATCTCCTAGTCATCTGCAAAGTAGCCCAATCAACACAAACAGTCGATTTTAGATTTTTGATTTCTTTGTTTTCGAAATCTGCTTCGTTTTTTTTGCTTCTTCTTGTCCGATCTGGCTTCTCCTTCTTTGTTTCAGGCGGCCGGATGTGTGGATGTGTTTCGGTCAACGGTTGCACAGCTGCTGGTGTCCAATCGTCGGCTTCAGCTGGCTTTGTTGCTGCAGCCCGCGGCCACTGGAGCTGTTGCGGAGATGGGCGAGGTTGCTGGCGGTGTTGAGGTGGAGGAGGGGACAGATCGGTGGGTGTCTCTGCTGGAGGCGGTGAGCTGGGTCTACTGGCTTGTGGGTTGCTGCTGTTGGAGATTCTACCTGTGTTCAGCGAGCCGACCACTGCTACTAGAGGCTGAATGCAGGGGAGGACTTGCGTTGTGTGGCCAGCGACTGGTCTGTGAGAAGGAGAAAAATGAGCAGCCGAGAGAGGGGCCGTGGGAGGCTGAGCAAAGGCTGAGGCTGGCTGGTGAGAAGAAGAGAAGAAAATTAATTACAAAGGTGGGGGCGCCCGGCTGAAGGTAGAAGGAAACGAATCTGGAGGGGGGGAAGCTGTCTTTGGGTTTCTCTAGGTGTCGGCTGTGAAGGAAAAAATGGTGATGAAAGGGAGTAGTGAAAAACCGGCTGCTGAGGGGGAGAAGAAAATCAAAGAGCTAAGGGGCTGCGGCGGTTGCCTTTCAGGTGAGGGAGAAGAAAAAGTTGAGCTTTTAGGGTTTATGTTCTTCTCCCCTTTTAATTGCAAAATTGCCCCTCCCCCTTGCAAGTGTTGGAAACCAGTATTTATAGGCAAAAAATATTGCCAAGTTTTCAAAATTGGTCCCTTAACTTTCTTTTTTGTAAAATTTGATTTTTCTTGTTTTTTTGTATTTTTTGAAAACGAGCAATATCAACGTCGACTCAAATGCGGAAAATCAATGATTTTAAAAATGACGCGTGAAAAGTTGAACACGTTCGAAAATCTTTTTTTTCTAAAATTTAAATTCTTTTTAGACGACGTTGAAAATGCTAAAATGACGAAAATATATTAAAAAACATACTTTTTTGGATTTTCTTTGTTTTTCTCTATTTTTGAATTTTTTTGAAAATATATCAAAAACATGGGTCAAAAAATGGATAGCAACAGATGCCCCCTCTTTACAATGCTTACGAAGCAAAAATCCTTAATATTTTGCATAGTAAGCTTTGTAAAGAAAAACTTGTCTTTCTATTTGCTCAATATCCACTTCATCTAAAAACCTTACTCTTTTTTTTTTTTGTCTCTCTTTCTCTTTTTTTTTTTATTATCCTGAGATCCCATCTGGCGACCTCCTTTAACCAAAATCAAAGAATGTGTGTAACTCGGTCAACCTGAAATCCCATATGGAGATTCCCTTTAACCAAAGCTACATGAGATCCCATCTGGCGACCTCATTCAATGGGAACAAAAGAATGTGTAAAAAGTGGTCTCATTATAATAGGTGACCTACGCAAGTGGAAAGGGGGAAGAGTGGTCTCATTCTTTGGGTGACCTACCCAGGGGGAAGAATGGCCTCATTCTTATGGGTGACCTACCCAGGTAAAAAAAATGGAGAATGGTCTCATTCTAATGGGTGACCTACCTAGAAAAAATGGTGGTCTCATTGTGATGGGTGACCTACCCAAGTGGAAAAGAGGAAGAGTGGTCTCATTCTTTAGGTGACCTACCCAGGGGGAGGAATGGCCTCATTCTTATGGGTGACCTACCCAGGTAAAAAAAAGATGGAGAATGGTCTCATTCTAATGGGTGACCTACCCAGAAAAAATGGTGGTCTCATTGTGATGGGTGACCTACCCAAGTGGAAAGAATATGAAAAAGCGGTCTCGTTGTGATGGGTGACCTACCCAAATAGAAAAAATGTGAAAAAGCGGTCTCGTTGTGATGGGCGACCTACCCAAAATGGAAAAAATGTGAAGTGTGGTCTCATTGTAATGGGTGACCTACCCAGATGGAAAAAATATGATGAAGTGGTCTCGTTGTGATGGGCGACCTACCCAAATAGAAAGAATGTGAAGTGCGGTCTCATTGTAATGGGTGACCTACCCAAAAATGGAAAAAATATGAAGTGTGGTCTTATTGTAATGGGTGACCTACCCAGATGAAAAAAATATGATGAAGTGCAGTCTCATTGTCATGGGTGACCTACCCGGATGGAAAAAATGTGAAAAATGGTCTTATTATGATGGGCGACCTACCCAGATGGAAAAAATATGATATGAAAAATGTGAAAAATAGGACTTACCTGGCGAAGTTCTGAAGGGATGACAGACGAAGGGCTGGAAAAACTTGGTGCTTCCTGATAATTCCCTATCATAGGGTTTGAAAAACTCGGTGTTTCCTGACTGCAAGGGTTGAAAACTCGAGGCTTCCCGATTGCAAGGTTGATCTTTTCATTTCTTTGGGATTTTCCTAATGGTAAGGTTTATCCCATCGTCCTTTTATTCCATGATCAAAACCGATTCTTTATTATCATCACCACAATGCTTCTTTCTCTTTGCACCATCTTGCTGGATCTCATTAAGGATTTTCCTATAACAATTCAAAAATATGTGCAAATGGTTTTTTTTTTTTTTGAGGTTAGATGATATGAATGCATCCTTACCTGATTTGAAATATAGGTCCCCCCTCTTTGATGCTCCATCGTCATAGGGTGACCTTGTTTGCATCCCAAAGATTTCTTTGTTCTTCTGATGCATTGGCTCATTCATGTGCTAGCCATCCACTCAGCTGTAAATGCAATGCCCATCCCGGGCTGTCTTCGACAATTACTGCTCGCATCGCTCATCAAGCTTAACAATGCCCCCAAGTGTGGTGTTGCTTGATTCATCATGAAGAATTTTCTCTCTTGGATTCTTCTGAGAATTATCCTTTGATTGATTGTGTGCATCATGCCAACACCCATCAAGATTGTTAATCAGTCATGAACTTGCCTCCAGCTGAAACATCATTCAAGTATATATGGTCATCCATAATCATGGAACTGCCAAGTCATCCAGACATGGATCTCATGCTTTGCAGTAAACAACTCATCATTGTAAGCGTGATGTATTTCTCTATGGATTTCTCTTAGCTTGTCAAATCAAATCGTGAAAATAACTGCTTTGGCATCATCAATGATGTTCATGTTATCACCCATATTCATGCGGTGAAGTGCGCATTTGAGCTTCAGAATAGATGGTCCCATAGTCAATCTTAGTGGTATGCATATGTTCGATGTTCATTCAAATGCACTCACCCGATAACATCTGTCAGGAGTCATAGCCAAGTTTTACAGGGTAACTGATTAGTACTTAAAAGTGCATGATTATCAAGGGTTTATATCATCATTTTGCACTTAAAGTATCAATAACTCCTTAACTAAAGCATGTTTTATAATAACAAGTCTAATACTATAAAATACCCTAATATAAGGTAAATATTCATCTTAAATGCAGGCATATCACATAAATCAAAGGATTGATTGATGAATTCAACTACTAAAATTTTGAAGATAAAGAAGGGTGAAGCTTCGAAAGGAGAAGTCCGAATCTGTCCTGCAGCCCAACACTGTTCAGTGTTCAGCCCATATCTCGAGTTCTAGATATCCAAATAATCTAAAATTTTTACAGAGATTTGATAAGACATAGGCCTACAACTTTCATTTGGACATCAAGATCTAAGAAGGCCGTTTTCAAGTCCAAATTATAGCAACAACGGAGAAGTCCGAATCTGTCCTGCAGCCCAACATTGTTCAGTGTTCAGCCCATATCTTGAGTTCTAGAAGTCCAAATAGCCTCATCTGTTTTTTCCTGGAAAGCTAAGAGAGTTTCCTAGAACTTTCATTTGGACATCTGGACCCCGTTCTGATGCTAGCATTTTTGTTTTATGAAGACAAGAAGATAAGGATTTTCACCTAGTCAAAAGATGGCTACCCACTCAACAATTAGTCATCAAATCAATAATTCCGAATTTTGGCCTATAAAAGGAGGCATTTGCCATGTAATTTGGGGATTGGTTGTTCAGATCAAGTTCATGCTCTTTATTTCTCTCTTTATATTTTTTGTAATTCTTAAGTTTTGCTTTCATTAATTTATTGTTTATGCTTTTCATTTCCTTTCCTTTCCTTAGTTAACTTGTATTTTATTTATGTTCTTGTTTTGTTTATTTATGTTTTTCTTCTTCATTATGTTTAGCTAAGTTTATTATGTCAAGGTGAAAAGGTTACACTAATGGTGTAAGAACAAGTATGGTGTAAACTCAATATGGACCTTAATGTTTAATATTAACATGTCTTATCTTTTTATCTTACTAATTCTTAATACCTTGCTTGTTAAATGGTTAATCTAAATTTGTGTTTTATAATACTTGGTACAACAAATGCTTGGCACTACCGTATGGTATTACCTACACCTGGGGCTATGAAAGGTACTTGATTTGTTGTTAACATCAGTTAACATCATGAATTCGTGACAATATTTAAAAGTTTGGTGTTATGTAAATAAGATAATTAATATGATCATGTTAATAATTTATAATGAGCTATTAATGACAAATCATCCGATTGGAACCTCCTTCGTGTGTGGTTTCCAAATTGAGTAATAAGAGTTTATACTATACTTGTTTGAAATACCATTGGTGGATCCTCTAACCTTGACATTTATCTTTATAATTTAATCCTTACATTAATCTTCCATCTCAAAGTTCTCATTAATTTCTTCCTCCTCGTCTTTTTATTGGTATTATTATTATTACTAATATTATTATTATTATTAGTATTATTATTATTATTATTATTTACATTATTGTTATATTTTATGTACGTTAAGTATGCTCTGTGTTTGATCAAGGATCCTGATACTGTTGATCTTGCCTTGTTCATTCGCATCAGAAATCTGTTTATATTATATAATATATCTCTTTGATCTTTTCATAAACTCAGTATATAGGCTGGAAACCTGTGACCCGATCTTTTAGATCATTCTCAGGTATAACAACGCCACGTATTGAGTATTATTATTAGTATTATTATTATTATTATTATTATTATTTGTATTATTATTATTATTATTATTATTATTATTATTATTATTAGTATTAGTATTATTATTATTGTTGTTGTTGTTGTTGTTATTTTTGTTATTATTATTGTTGTTGTTGTCTTGTTATTTATAATTTATACAATTAACCTCTCTGTGGTCGACCCCGATCTTGCCGGGTTATTTATTACTTCGACACTCCTACACTTGGGAGAAGACATCAATCTTTTGGTCGTGTCATGTTTTTGGCGCCGTTGCCTGGGAGGTAAATTCTTGTACAAATTTTAGTATTTTTTTTTCTTCTTTCTTTTCACTTTTCTTGTATCTAACTTTGTTTCTTTTGTGTTGTTTCTTTTTCTTTTGTTTTCTTCTTCCTTTTATTTTCTTTCTACACGTGCATGAGTGTTTGGTCACGTACACTAAGTGGTAGACTTTCTAGGGTATCCTCATCATTTTCAGAAAATATGGCCGAAGAAGATAACCAATCACTTCATAATGAGAATAATGAGAATAACCGTGTTAGGACACTTAGAGACCACATGAATCCCACAAGAACAAGTGCACCCTTATGCATAGTTTTCCCTCCTGATGCATCTCATTTTAATTTTAAGCTAGACATTATTCAACTTTTACCTTCTTTTCATGGCTTAGATCTAGAAAATCCATACTTGCATTTGAGAGAATTTGAAGAAGTTTGTAACACCTATAATGACTTAAATTGTAGCATGAATACCATTAGATTAAAGCTTTTTCCTTTTTCATTAAAAGATAAAGCTAAAACATGGCTACAAAATCTTAGGTCAGGATCCATTCGTGCTTGGGATGAAATGCAACAACAATTTTTAAAAAAGTTTTTTCCATCTCACAGAACCAACTCTTTCAAAAGACAAATCACTACTTTCACTCAAAAACCAAGTGAAACATTTTACCAATGTTGGGATAGGTATCGAGACTTGCTTAATACTTGCCCTCATCATGGTTTTGAAACATGGAGATTGGTTTCACAATTTTATGAAGGATTAACACCTAAAGATAGGCAAATGGTTGAATTAATGTGCAATGGAACTTTTGAAGATAAAGACCCTAATGAAGCAATGGAGTACCTAGACTTGCTAGCTGATAATGCGCAAAATTGGGACATTAAGGGCACTTATGAGGCACCAAGCAAAATCCAACCTCATACATCTAGTAGAGGTATGTATAACCTTACGGAAGATCATGACCTCCAAGCCAAGTTTACATCTTTAGCTAGAAAAGTCGAGGCACTAGAATTGAAAAAGAGTGGTCAATTAAAATCTGTTCAAGACATTGTGTGTCAAATCTATGAAACAAATGAACATGCAACCAATAACTGTCCAACTTTGCCTTCTTTCAAGGAATGTCTCCATGAACAAGCCCATGCCTTAAACAGTTTCCAAAGGCCCAATCATAACCCATACTCGCAAACATACAATCCTGGTTGGAGAAATCACCCAAATTTTAGTTGGAAGAGTGATAACAATAATGCACAAACTTCACAACCACCGTTTCTTGAATCAGCCTTTCTGGAAATATTTGCGTTTTGCCAAGCACTTTTGATCAACATGTCATTCTGAAGATGTTCGGGTGCCAATATAGCCAATGACACCCTCCTTCACCGACTCCACTTGTCTCTTGCTCACCAACTTTCATACTCAATTCCTGCAATTCTTGAAACTGTTCACTTGAAATGGCTGAGGACCCCACCATGACATCACATCTCTTATCTGGATTATACCACCTAGAAATTGGTGGTTGCATGGGATTTGTCGGAGTCAAGCAAAATTCTGGAATCTGGCAGATGCTGGTCGACAAACTTAAGTGGCAGAGGAATGTCAATCTTGGCAAAGACATTTGAGCAATTGATGCTTGAGAGAGACTTGACTAGGCAAAAATAACTGAGGTTTCTTAATCGAGAGTCATCTTCTGATTCCACTCTCTTCATGGTTTTGGAATCCATAACAAAACCTTCAATCCTTCACTTCTTAGCTTGCTCAATTCTTTTGATGATGTTCATAACATCATGTCAATCTTCCAATGTTGTTGTGGTTGGTTGAGGGTTGTTGGAAAACTTCCAACAACTTGGTAATCTTGGCAGCGCCCAAAAACTTGTAGTATCGCCACTACCAACACGTGGAATCATGCCTTATCTCTTCTATGGGAGAAAACGATGAACATGAATCTCCTTTATTTTTTCTTCGATTTATCTCGAACGGTGCAGCAAACAAGCACCAATAGAGGGAGTTCTGCTCTGTTGAAGTTTCAGTCTTCTTCATGTTTTTCAGTCTAGGCATGCCTCTTCTCTCTACTTTTGCATTTTAATACTGACATTGTTGGAGGAAAATCATAGATGATCTGAAACTACTGTATTCCTTCTTGGATTTCCCACTTGCGGACCCACAAACAGATTCCTGCCGAGAAAGCTCTGCTACATTGAAGTTTGATGTCTGCTCATATTTTTCAGACCAGGTCTGGCTCTTCGACCTACTAAGAGGTCTTCGTGCTGAAACTGATGAGAGAAATATTTGTAGCATATGCAACTTATAAATCCCCTCTTGCATTCCCAATTTGTAGAGCCATAAATGGATTTTTGTAGAGAGAGCTCTGCCACATTGAAGTTTGACGACTGCTAATATTTACAGACTAGGTCTGACTCTCTGCCTACTACAATGTTTTGCTCGTGCCACTGGTGGGAAAAAGTTTCAAAGCATATGAAATTAATACATTCCCTTTTGCATTTTCCATTGGCAGATCCACAAATAAATCTCTACACAGAGAGCTCTACCACATAGAAGTTCTGTTTAATCATGGTTTTTTTAGACCAACATCTTGTGCTGCTGAACTAGAATTGAGCTCATAATTGGGGTAACTTCAAAGCAGACTAATGTACCATGTACAGGAGGCTAGTAGTCGTTTGGTTCCATTAGATGATGTGGAGGAGATGAACACTTAACAATGCAACTGGACAAGAAGCAGAGTTGTCATTAGTTGATGACTGAAGGCATTGTTGCTGTTGTTCATGACTGAAAAGGAGAGATACAGCTTTAATTGGACGTGAACAAGCAGTGTTCCCACAGAAAACTGTGCAAACACTCTCTTTCCATTTGATGCTCAACACTTGTTCGAGCAAATCTGAGTCCAGCTACTTCACCTTTGATGCTCTCAACCTTAATATGATAATGAGCCTCTATTTGACATCTTTCTTCACTTCCATCCTTTCTTTAATCACTTGCAGCACAGCTTGTGCGGGGGAACCTACTTTTCAACCCGGTACATGCATGATAAATGTATGAACATGTAATCTATATGATGAACTCACCCTTCGAGGGGTGACAATATGGTCGTAACTCTTGCATGATGGAACAAGAATCATGATTTTTGCCCAAACTCTACAATGAAAATTTTCTGAGTGACGGCCATTGTGTCACCCACAAGTCTTGAGTTCAAGATGCTTCAAGAAGGGTTTGCTCGGATGCAAAACAAATATTTACAGAGCATACATCCTACAGGCAGGTTCTAATCTTTTTACGTGAGACAAAGGGTAGGTTTGCTACTTGGTCTCTAAAAGGGGTCTCTTGTTGTCCTAGTGATTGCCCTCGTAAAGGCAATATAGGGGCCCAGTAGGTAATGGGTTGGCACGTGTACCAATTATTACCAGTCTAAGCACTCAACAAAGAGTTGGGGTTTACACAAACTTAAACCTCGACTCAAGTCATAAGGTAAGCTGCTAGTCCCCCACCTAACCTAAAGCTGGTGTGTGCTTTCAAAAATTAAAACTTGTGATGCATGTGAGAATTATATACAATGCATGGATAAAACATAAATAAAATAATACAAAAATGCAAAAACATAAACACATCAAATATACAAAGTTTAGTCCAATAATGTTGAAAACAATATCGTCCCCAGTGGAGTCGCCATTCTGTCGCACCCCAAAAAAATCCGGCGCGCGGCAACGGCTGGCGATTTTTATCGTTTTTGCGCTTGCTTTGAATTCGTTCGTTGGAGTCGCCACCTAGTAATTCATTGAGGGCTACTAGGAAACCTGATGTACTGGTCTTGTCAGAGATCGCGGGTAAGGGACTGGTTGTGGTTAGGGAAGGTATTAGCACCCCTAACGCACCCTACCTGAGGTAAGCTGCTTTGTGTTCTGATGTGATTTGAAAATTTAAAATATTAATTAAATTCTAAGGCTTGAATAAATCAGTTATTAAATCCCCGAATATATGTAAAAACTTGTTCTTACATTTTCGTGGAAAATACAACTTGATTTTATTTGTCCTTGAGATATTTAACCATATTTAAATTAACAATTATTCTTTTTGTCCTTTTTTTTTATAATTCAAAAACATAAAAAAAAACAAACACACACAAACATTTCTTTTTTCTTTTTTTATTTATCACTTTATCTTTCTTTTCTTTTCTTTTCTTTTCTTTTACATCCATATTTACAAAGTACAAAAATTCAAAACTAAATAAAAATTACATTACATAATTTAAAATTTACAAAACAGTCCCTAAAATTCTAGAAATTGCAGGGAAGGACTTCTGCACCCGCAGGAACAGTAGCGACGCGTCTTCCCACGCGCCACCGCCACTAGCGGCGCATGGGTTCACGCGCCGCCGCTGGAAATGGTGGTAGGGCTGGTGGATTGGGGTTGTCTCCTTCTTCTCTTCCCACTCGTACCGGCGGTACATCTCCCGGTCACCTGCAAAGTAGCCCAAGGAACACAAACAATCGATTTTAGATTTTTGATTTCTTTGTTTTCGAAATCTGCTTCGTTTTTTTTGCTTCTTCTCGTCCGATCTGGCTTCTCCTTCTCTGTTTCAGGCGGCCGGATGTGTGGATGTGTTTCGGTCAACGGTTGCACAGCTGCTGGTGTCCAATCGTCGGCTTCAGCTGGCTTTGCTGCTGCATCCCGCGACCACTGGAGCTGTTTCGGTGATGGGAGAGGTTGCTGGCGGCGTTGAGGTGGAGGAGGGGACAGATCGGTGGGTGTCTTTGCGGGAGGCGGTGAGCTGGGTTTGTTGGCTTGTGGGTTGCTGCTGTTGGCGATTCTGCCGGCGTTCAGCGAGCCGGCCGCTGCTACTAGAGGCCGAATGCAGGGGAGGACTTGCGTTGTGTGGCCGGAGGCTGGTCTGTGAGAAGGAGAAAAATGAGCAGCCGAGAGAGGGGCCGTGGGAGGTTGAGCAAAGGCTGAGGCTGGCTGGTGAGAAGAAGAGAAGAAAATTAATTACAAAGGTGGGGGCGCCCGACTGAAGGTAGAAGGAAACGAATCTGGAGGGGGGGAAGCTGTCTTTGGGTTTCTCTAGGTGTCGGCTGTGAAGGAAAAAACGGTGATGATCAAAGGGAGTAGTGAAAAACCAGCTGCTGAGGGGGAGAAGAAAATCAAAGAGCTAAGGGGCTGCGGCGGCTGCCTTTCAGGTGACGGAGAAGAAAAAGTTGAGCTTTTAGGGTTTCTGTTCTTCTCCCCTTTTAATTGAAAAATTGCCCCTCCCCCTTGCAAGTGTTGGAAACCAGTATTTATAGGCAAAAAATATTGCCAAGTTTTCAAAATTGGTCCCTTAACTTTCTTTTTTGTAAAATTTGATTTTTCTTGTTTTTTTGTATTTTTTGAAAACGAGCAATATCAACGTCGACTCAAATGCGGAAAATCAATGATTTTAAAAATGAAGCGTGAAAAGTTGAACACGTTCGAAAATCTTTTTTTTTTTAAAATTTAAATTCTTTTTAGACGACGTTGAAAATGCTAAAATGACGAAAATATATTAAAAAACATATTTTTTTGGATTTTCTTTGTTTTTCTCTATTTTTGATTTTTTTTGAAAATATGTCAAAAACATGGGTCAAAAAATGGATAGCAACATACGTGATGTACAATATTCAAGAAGTCAGCAAGCTGGATTCAAAATCCAGAAAATGTGTATTCTTGGGATATGCTGATGGAGTGAAGGGATATCGCTTATGGGATCCCACTGCCCATAAGGTAGTCATCAACAGAGATGTCATATTTGCAGAAGATAAAATGCAAATGGAAGAACATAATAGCATTTTAAAGGAGACTACAACAGTCGAGATGGGAAAAACTCAGAATCATACTTCTTCTGAAGCTGCACCAGAGCATGAAGAGCAAGAACAAATAGAGTCTGAAACTCCAGAAGTTCGGCGGTCGACTCGTGAAATAAGACCACCGGCTTGGCACTCAAAATATGTTACTGAGAGCAACATTGCATACTGTCTTCTAACAGAGGATGGAGAGCCATCAACTTTCCATGAGGCTATCAAAAGCACAGATGTATCTATGTGGATGACAGCAATGCAAGAGGAGATTGAAGCTCTGCATAAGAATAACACTTGGGATCTTGTTCCGCTACCACAAGGAAGAAAGGCCATAGGCAAAAAATGGGTTTACAAGATAAAGCGTGATGGCAATGATCAAGTGGAGCGATATCGTGCAAGATTGGTGGTGAAAGGATATGCTCAGAAAGAAGGAATAGACTTCAATGAGATATTTTCTCTAGTGGTACGACTTACTACAATCAGAGTAGTCTTGGCGATGTGTGCTATTTTTGATCTTCTTTTAGAGCAGTTAGATGTGAAAAATGCATTTCTTCATGGAGAACTTGAAGAAGAAATTTATATGCTCCAACCAGAGGGTTTTGCTGAAACAGGCAAGGAGAACTTGGTTTGCAGGTTGAACAAATCTCTATACGGTCTTAAACAGGCACCGAGGTGTTGGTACAAGAGATTTGATTCCTTCATAATTAGCCTTGGGTACAACAGACTCAGTTCAGACCATTGTATGTATTACAAGAGGTTTGAAGAAAATGATGTTTTCATCATTTTGTTGTTGTACGTGGATGACATGTTGGTAATAGGCCCCAACAAAGATCGAGTCCAAGAATTGAAGGCACAGTTGGCTAGGGAGTTTGATATGAAGGACTTGGGACCAGCAAACAAGATTCTAGGGATGCAAATTCACCGAGACAGAAGTAAGAGGAAGATTTGGCTTTCTCAGAAGAATTATTTGAAGAAAATCTTGCGACGCTTCAACATGCAAGATTGTAAGCCAATTTCCACCCCACTTCCTATTAACTTCAAATTATCCTCAAGTATGTCTCCTAGCAATGAAGCAGAGAGGATGGAGATGTCTCGAGTACCATATGCATCAGCAGTGGGAAGTTTAATGTTTGCCATGATATGTACAAGACCAGACATTGCACAAGCAGTGGGAGCAACTAGTCGATATATGGCAAATCCTGGTAGAGAGCATTGGAATACTATCAAGAGGATCTTGAGATGCATCAAGGGTACCTCAGATGCCGCATTATGTTATGGAGGATCAGAATTCACTATCTGAGGTTATGTTGACTCAGATTTTGCTAGTGACCTTGAGAAAAGAAAATCCACTACAGGCTATGTGTTCATAATTGCAGGAGGAGCTGTGAGCTGGGTCTCTAAACTTCAGACTGTTGTAGCGTTATCCATAACAGAAGCTGAGTATATGGCAGCTACACAAGCTTGTAAAGAAGCAATATGGATGAAGAAACTTATGGAGGAGCTCGGGCACAAACAAGAGAAGATTCTTTTGTATTGTGATAGTCAGAATGCCTTGCATATTGCAAGAAATCCAGCGTTTCATTCAAGAACAAAACATATAGATGTTCAGTATCACTTTGTTCGCAAAGTGGTGGAAGATGGAAGTGTGGATTTTCAGAAGGTTCACACAAAGGAAAACCCAGCAGATGCTTTGACCAAACCAGTCAACATTGATAAGTATATATGGTGAAGATCCTCTTGTTGTAACCCATTTTCGGGTCCCCAAATAAATGAAATAAAATAAATAGCCAAAGGAGGTCAGAAAAATAACAGGAGGCAGAAGCGCTCGGCAAATGGTCAGAAAAATCGGTCAACGAGGTTAAAAATACAAAGATTGGATTTTTGACAGTATATTCTTGAAGGATGAGAGCCCTGTTGAGAAGGAAATTTGAATTTTGAGGAGAAAAGCCCAAGTTTGGATGTTTATGGACTTAATTGGATTTTTAATTGATTTTATAGGGGATTTGATTGCAAGAAAAATTGATTTTGAAGTCAATTTGGGCTTTAATTAGAAGAAATTTAAGTTCTGGGGCCAAAATATATTTTTTAGGAATTTATTAGGCCAAATCAGGGGCTTAATTGAATAAATATTGAAGTTTAATGGCCAATTAGGGGTTTAATTGTGAAAAACCGAAACCAGGGACCAATTTGGAAAAACCGGGTAAATAGAGGGGGCTGTTTTGCTTTGGATCAGGGGCCTAATTGAAGAAATTGGAAGTTTATTGATCAATTGAGGGCTTAATTGCATAAATCAGAGGCCAAGGACCAAAGTGAAAAACGCGGCCAACAAGAGGGACGGGGACCGAAATTGGCAGGGACGCAATTGAAATAAACAAAGATGATTGAGGGCTGATTTGAAGTTTGGCGCGTTTTGGCGCCCTGTTTTAATGAAACGGCGCGTTTTGTCCAAAACGACGCCGTTTCATGTTTTTTTTTCTTTTTTTAAAAAAAGACTGGAACGGTGTCGTTTTGAACGACACTGTTCCTCTTCCTTCTTCCTCCCGCGCCTGCAACAGAAAGAAGAAAACCATTTTCTTCTTCAGACCAGCTTCTCTCTGGACCGCGCGCCAGCTAACCAACACGATGCCCCAGACCGAGGGCAGGAGAGAGAGAGAGGAGACCGAAAAGAGAGAGAGAACCAACAAGAGAGAGGGAAAGAGAAAGGAATAAACTGAAAACAAAAAGAAAACAGAAAACAAAGAGACAGGAAGGAAAAGAGAGAAATACCAAAAACGAAAAAGAGGGAAAGAGGAAGAAAATCTTTTCTCTCCGCCGCCGTTCGAACCGCCACAGCACCGCCCGGAGCCGCCGTACGCGAGCCACGCCACCGCAGCTCCACCAGCGACCGCCTCCACGCCAGGTACCCATTTCTTCTCCCGTGCATTCTTTTCGTGGCAGCCTTGCCTCCTGCATGTTGCATGCAGGAGGCGGGGGGGAGAAAAATAATTCTCCCCCCCCGCTGGGCTGCTGACGCTGGGCCAGCCTGATGCTGGCCCATCCCCTGCACGTCTGGGCCGGTTCTGGCCCAGACTGAAGAAGAATTTTTGGTTGGGCCGAGTTCGGCCCAACCTTTCCTTATTGGGCTGAGTCCGGCCCGTTTATTTGGGCCGGCCAGGCCCGATTTGTTTTTATATTATATATTATATATTATAATATGTTGTAATATATGTGTGTATATATGTATATATATAAAAAATATAATAATTAAAAAATATATATTTTGAAAAATCTTAAAAAAAATATTGTTTATTTTTCTGCATATTTTCGTCAAAGTGGTTTAATGTTGGTTTGTATTTTTATACCGTAAAGATACAAAACCAGTGTTAAAAATACCCGATTTTCTTCAAAATATCAAAGATTTTCAGAATAAAAAATGTTTTTGCTTTCAAAAAAATTTCTAAAAAGTCCCTAAAAATGTTGTTGATTTTTCTGCATATTTTTATCAAAGTGGATTAATATTGGGTTGTATTTTTATACCGTAAGGATACAAGCTCAGTATTAAAATACCCGATTTTCGTCAAAGCATGAAAATTTTATTTTTTTTCCAAAATTTGTTTTTGTTTTAAAATACGGCCTATTCTCTCCAATATATATATATATATATATATATATATAAATATTATAACATCATATTTTCCCACAACAAAGAAAATTTTCAAAACAATATACGTATTGGCATGCATTTTGGCTTTTATAACCAGTTTATTCAAGCCATGAGAACTAGGCCAATATTTCAAAAATTCTAAAAAATCTTTTTGTTTTCTTTTAGTATTTGGGATTACGAATTTATAAGTAAAACGTATTCCTAAATATTATTAATAAAGTTTTGGTATAAACATTAGAACGGTTATGATTTTACCCGATAAGATAAAACCCTTCTTACCGAGGAGGATTTTTCTTGAACCATAGACAGACCAACAACTAGGAAAACATGAAAATATCTTAGATTTTATCAGACAATAAAACAATGCAGCTTACCCTAGCTAGGGCGTATTTGGGGTGCTAATACCTTCCCTTTACGCAACCAGTCCCCGTACCCGATCTCTGAGACCAGTTAGGGTTCCTAGTGACCAAAATATTAGGTGGCGACTCCCATTCCATTTTCTACCAATAAAAGAAATTTTTTTCTTGTATCCCCATAAATATAGATATATTTGCATTGTAGATTTAAGAAAATGGAAACAACACTTATAGATTTTCGCCGCGACACCGCATACGTGCGACAGAATGGCGACTCCACTGGGGACCTTGTAGACTAAGCTTTGTTTTTGTCTGATTTGTTTGTGTTTTCGAGTTTTTATTGTTAATATGCCTTTCCATTTATTTGCATATTTGTTTTTTATTTTACGCGTATTATTTATGCATTGTATAAAATTGTCTCATGCATCACTTGCTTTTATTTTGAGAAGCACACACAAGCTTTAAGTTAAGTGGGGAATTAGCGATTTACCCTAAGACTAGCGGTCAGGGTTTAAATGCGTGAAACACCCAACTCATATCTGAGTGCCTGCTTGGTAATGGTGGGCATACGTGTCTTAACTGTTCCTTGCAACGCCCCCATACTGTCTTTACGAAGAACGTCACTGGGCAGATATGAGACCCTTCAAGACCAGATAGAAAAACTACCCACTCTCACTTAATAAATAGAGCTGGTCCTTAGGTTATGTATCTTTGTTTGCAATGTTACTCATCGCACATCACTTGTGCATCACATTTTCATCACACATTTTGTTATCATATGCGCCAGATCGTGAAACATAGGTCTCACATCCAGAGTCCACCAAACCCGGTCCAGATCAAGAATGGAAAACGAGGAAAGAGCTCACTTAGAGTCGCACTACCAGACCGAGTTGGAATCCGTGAAAAATGAAGTTTCTCGACTGACCAATCTGCTTGAGCAACTTTTAAGAGCTAAGAACGGGGAGGGAACATCTACCCAACCACCTATAGGAGCACAGTCAGTTCATGTCCCGGGGGTATCTCAGAACTTGGGGGCAGATTCAGTCACGGAGCAGCACTTTGCACCTGCCATTCCCATTCAGCCCCCTCAAGCTCATATCACTGTAGATTTAACAGCAGATGGGCCTTCCGATAATAGGTCCACTGGTTTTATGAACGGTGACAAGATATCAGCCTTGGAAGAAAGGTTAAGAGCAGTCGAGGGAAATGACTGGTTTGACCCCATGCGAGCGTCTGAAATATGCTTGGTACCAAACATCACGGTACCAAAAGATTTTAGGATACCGGAGTTTATAAGGTACACTGGGTTGGAATGCCCAAACACTCACCTTCGATCTTATTGCAATAAGATGGCTGAGGTGATTCATGACGATAAGTTACTGATCTACTTTTTCCAAGACAGTCTATCGGGGTCGGCGTTAAGTTGGTACATGAGGCTGGAAAATGCCAGGATTAAGAAATGGAAGGATTTAGTGGAGGCTTTCCTTAAGCAATACAAGTTCAATTTGGAAATTGCTCCAGATCGAACAAGCCTTATGTCAATGGAAAAGAGAAGCCAATAATCAGTAAGGGCTTATGCGCAAAGATGGAGGGACGAGGCCATGCATGTGCAACCCCCTTTGATAGAAACGGAGATGGTGACTTTGTTTGCCAACACATTCAAGGCACCCTACTATGAGCATTTAATGGGTAGCTCAGCTCAGCATTTCTACGATGTTGTACGCATAGCGGAAAGAATAGAGCAAGGGATTAAAGCTGGATGCATAATTGAGCCATTGGAGACAAAGGGTTTTTTCGGAAGAAAATTGAAAGGTCCCGTTAACAACTTCGAAGGTGGGTCCAATGACAAGATAACAGATTCATATAACCCACAAATACCTACCTCTCATGTGGCCCACATAAACTTTAACAAACCTTTTTCCCCTAATCGAGCAAATGGCCAGTCAAACACCCAAAACAACCACCAAAGACCAAACACAAGATACATTTCAGAACAACTACCGCCATTACCCATGCCTCTGAAGGACATATATGCCAAACTACTGAGCATTGGACAAATAGCTCATATCCCTACATTACCACTACAGCCACCATTCCCCATCTGGTATAAGCCTGAGTTGACTTGCGAGTACCATGCTGGTATTCCTGGGCATTGTCTTGAAACGTGCTATGGTTTCAAGAACAAGTTGTTGAAGCTCATCAAGATAGGATGGGTGTCATTTGAAGACACACCCAATATCAGTTCAAATCCATTGCCTGGTCATGACAAAAGTGATAGGGGATAAAGGGTTGGAAAACCTTGGTCAAGAATCGTCAATAATGAAGAAGGCGAGATCGAAGGAGAAGACAAGGAAACACAAGTGGGGAAGGAAGATGAAGCATTGCCTCGGTTGAATTTCCACACACTAGAAGAAGTTTCAGAACGGGTTGACCCAAGAACTTCTCGTAGTTTTCAAAATGTAAAACAACTTTATTTGCCTTAGCATGTTTTTGCTTTTGTCATTGCTTTTATTTTCTCTAGTGGGCAATCAGAGCTCATGATGTCAGCCAGATTTTGTGTTTGTCTTTGAGCTTACCTTTTCTTTAAATAAATGATGAGTTTATGCATTTTTTGAACAAGTTTGAGTGGTTACAAATAAAGTATCATAAAATGGTTTAATATGAAATTTAAGAAAAGCTAACCCTAAAATACAACCCTATCATTGATAGCATAATAAATTGCATGGATAAATGATTAAGTGGTCACTTTATAATCATCTGTAATTGTCTTTTAAAGAATAGAATTTATCAACCATAACAATGTGCATTTAAAAAAAAAATCATTATCTCTTCACTCACTAAAAAAGGTTTATCACTGGCTGAATGAATTACTTCTCTATATAAAAGCCTAGACTAATATCGCACCCCTACACTGGGGGCAAGACGAGATGTTTTATGAAAAGTTTTACGTGTTTAAATTTGGATGGAAGCTTATAGATTTGAAAACCAAGCTAAAGCATTTGACAAAAGCATTTTGACAAAAGCATGACAAAGAGGCAAATACAAGTCATACATTTTGAGAAAAGGACTACTTGAAGAAAGTCAAAGACTTCTTCTCCAAGAATATGATAGGCAACATGAGAGATGAATCCAACATACGACTTCAAAAGCAAAGTTCATGTTAAGAGGGAGTCTCATGAACTAGAAGAAGAGGATGGGGCCTATGTTTCAAAACTAGGTACGAATGCATGCATTGCATCTAATCATAAATCATTGCATGTATGTTTTTTTGGATCGTTACAGGAGGAGATCTTAGCGCATTCCAACAAGATTATGGACGAAGAAAGAATCATTGAGTTGATTCTAGAACAACAAGAAGAGAAGATAATGGTTTTCAAACCATGCCAGCAGGAAGAACGACATCGATAGCATTCGGTAAAAAGGAATCGCTAAATGGGATTCCAAGTTGTTGAGATCGCTAGAAGGGATCTCGTATTTCGATGGAGGTCGCCAGAAGGGACCTTAAATTTCAGCTTTTGTATAAAAGAAATCGCCAGATGGGATTCCAAGTTGTTTGGCTAAAGGAGATCGCCATAAGGGATCTTGTATTTCGATGAAGGTCGCCAGAAGGAACTTCATGTTTTACCTTTGGTAAAAGGAATTGCCCGATGGGATTCCAAGTTATTTGAGATCGCTAGAAGGGATCTCGTACTTCGACATTCATCAAGGAAGGTCGCTAGAAGGGACCTCATATTGAAACTATTTCTTAGAAAAGCATGGAGTTTACTAAGAATTCTTCCCCTTAGGTAGGTCACCCATACAATGAGACCATTATTTTTCTTGGGTAGGTCACCCATACAATGAGACCATTATTTTTCTTGGGTAGGTCACCCATACAATGAGACCATTATCTTGGGTAGGTCACCCACACAATGAGACCATTATTTTTCTTGGGTAGGTCACCCATACAATGAGACCATTATTTTTCTTGGTAGGTCACCCATACAATGAGACCATTCTTCATCTTTTTTTTTTACCTGGGTAGGTCACCCATAATAATGAGGCCATTCTTCCCCCTGGGTAGGTCACCCATGATAATGAGACCACTCTTTCCCTTTTCCACTCGGGCAGGTCACCCATCATAATGAGACAACACACGCATTTTTGTATTTGGTTGTGAGTAAAGGAATCGCCAGATGAGATTCCAAGTTGATTGAGATCGCCAGAAGGGATCTCGCATTTCGATATTGGTCAAAGGAGGTCGGCAAAAGGGACTTCATATTTTAGCCTTGGTTAAGAAGAATCGCCAGATGGGATTCCAAGTTTTTGGGGTTAAAGGAGATCGCCAGAAGAGATCTCGAGATGACTAAATTTTTTATCATAGTTTTGGGTTGAGGAGGATTGCTGTAAAGACAAAGTTTCAGAGCAATCGAGCTTCGACCAGATTAGTTTCGGGAGCTCAGTTTTGGTTTATCTTTATAAAACTTACTGCGCAGAACCACTACTCCGTAAGCTTTATAAAGAGGGGGCATCTGTTGTCACCCATTTTCGGGTCCCCAAATAAATGAAATAAAATAAATAGCCAAAGGAGGTCAGAAAAATAACAGGAGGCAGAAGCGCTCGGCAAATGGTCAGAAAAATCGGTCAAGGAGGTTAAAAATACAAAGATTAGATTTTTGACAGTATATTCTTGAAGGATGAGAGCCCTGTTGAGAAGGAAATTTGAATTTTGAGGAGAAAAGCCCAAGTTTGGATGTTTATGGACTTAATTGGATTTTTAATTGATTTTATAGGGGATTTGATTGCAAGAAAAATTGATTTTGAAGTCAATTTGGGCTTTAATTAGAAGAAATTTAAGTTCTGGGGCCAAAATATATTTTTTAGGAATTTATTAGGCCAAATCAGGGGCTTAATTGAATAAATATTGAAGTTTAATGGCCAATTAGGGGTTTAATTGTGAAAAACCGAAACCAGGGACCAATTTGGAAAAACCGGGTAAATAGAGGGGGCTGTTTTGCTTTGGATCAGGGGCCTAATTGAAGAAATTGGAAGTTTATTGATCAATTGAGGGCTTAATTGCATAAATCAGAGGCCAAGGACCAAAGTGAAAAACGTAGCCAACAAGAGGGACGGGGACCGAAATTGGCAGGGACGCAATTGAAATGAACAAAGATGATTGAGGGCTGATTTGAAGTTTGGCGCGTTTTGGCGCCCTGTTTTAATGAAACAGCGCGTTTTGTCCAAAACGACGCCGTTTCATGTTTTTTTTTTTTTTTTTTTAAAAGACCGGAACGGTGTCGTTTTGAACGACACTGTTCCTCTTCCTTCTTCCTCCCGCGCCTGCAACAGAAAGAAGAAAACCATTTTCTTCTTCAGACCAGCTTCTCTCTTGACCGCGCGCCAGCTAACCAACACGATGCCCCAGACCGAGGGGAGGAGAGAGAGAGGAGACCGAAGAGAGAGAGAGAACCAACAAGAGAGAGGGAAAGAAAAAGGAATAAACCGAAAACAAAAAGAAAACAGAAAACAAAGAGAAAGGAAGGAAAAGAGAGAAATACCGAAAACGAAAAAGAGGGAAAGAGGAAGAAAATCTTTTCTCTCCGCCACCGTTCGAACCGCCACAGCACCGCCCGGAGCCGCCGTACGCGAGCCACGCCACCGCAGCTCCACCAGCGACCGCCTCCACGCCAGGTACCCATTTCTTCTCCCCTGCATTCTTTTCGTGGCAGCCTTGCATCCTGCATGTTGCATGCAGGAGGCGGGGGGGAGAAAAATAATTCTCCCCCCCGCTGGGCTGTTGACGCTGGGCCAGCCCGATGCTGGCCCAGCCCCTGCAATTCTGGGCCGGTTCTGGCCCAGACTGAAGAAGAATTTTTGGTTGGGCCGAGTTCGGCCCAACCTTTCCTTATTGGGCTGAGTCCGGCCCGTTTATTGGGGCCGGCCCAGCCCGATTTGTTTTTATATTATATATTATATATTATAATATGTTGTAATATATGTGTGTATATATGTATATATATAAAAAATATAATAATTAAAAAATATATATTTTGAAAATCTTAAAAAATATATTGTTTATTTTTCTGCATATTTTCGTCAAAGTGGTTTAATGTTGGTTTGTATTTTTATACCGTAAAGATACAAAACCAGTGTTAAAAATACCCGATTTTCGTCAAAATATCAAAGATTTTCAGAATAAAAAATGTTTTTGCTTTCAAAAAAATTTCTAAAAAGTCCCTAAAAATGTTGTTGATTTTTCTGCATATTTTATCAAAGTGGATTAATATTGGGTTGTATTTTTATACCGTAAGGATACAAGCTCAGTATTAAAATACCCGATTTTCGTCAAAGCATGAAAAAAAAAAAATATTTTCCAAAATTTGTTTTTGTTTTAAAATATGGCCTAGTCTCTCCAATATATATATATATATATATATATATATTATAACATCATATTTTCCCACAACAAAGAAAATTTTCAAAACAGTATACATATTAGCATGCATTTTGGCTTTTATAACCAGTTTATTCAAGCCATGAGAACTAGGCCAATATTTCAAAAATTCTAAAAAATCTTTTTGTTTTCTTTTAGTATTTGGGATTACGAATTTATACATAAAACGTATTCCTAAATATTATTAATAAAGTTTTGGTATAAACATTAGAACGGTTATGATTTTACCCGATAAGATAAAACCCTTCTTACCGAGGAGGATTTTTCTTGAACCATAGACAGACCAACAACTAGGAAAACACGAAAATATCTTAGATTTTATCAGACAATAAAACAATGCAGCTTACCCTAGGTAGGGCGTATTTGGGGTGCTAATACCTTCCCTTTACGCAACCAGTCCTCGTACCCGATCTCTGAGACCAGTTAGGGTTCCTAGTGACCAAAATACTAGGTGGCGACTCCCATTCCATTTTCTACCAATAAAAGAAAATTTTTTCTTGTATCCCCATAGATATAGATATATTTGC
Organism: Populus davidiana x Populus alba var. pyramidalis; assembly: GCA_027475595.1. Classification (NCBI taxonomy): domain Eukaryota; kingdom Viridiplantae; phylum Streptophyta; class Magnoliopsida; order Malpighiales; family Salicaceae; genus Populus; species Populus davidiana x Populus alba var. pyramidalis. Next base: position 58,768 of record JANKYH010000288.1, on the reverse strand, counting down.
ATTGTAGATTTAAGAAAATGGAAACAACACTTATACATTTTCGCTGCGACGCCGCATACGTGCGACACCTCTTATGGCCTAGCAGAAACGTAAGCAACATAAAGATGGCAAGTATTGAAAGGATAGAAGAATAACAAATGATCAAGTGTGAAGACTTGATTAAATCATCAAAGTCTTCAAGTGGGAGAATGTGAAGATAGCTGGCACCAATTGCCACTTGCCCACTTGCTCCTTGCCACTTGGCCACTTGCCTTGCCCTTTATCTCTTGCATGGATGCTTGCCTATAAATAGGCAATGCATCCAAGCATTATAGACACACCAAGGAAGAGAGAAGAAGAGTAGAGTGAAGAGAGAGTAATCCCACTAAGTTATGAGGTATTTGTGAGAGAGTAAGTGAGGTGTTTTCTCCTAGTAATAGAGAGATTTTTAGTTGTTCTCCTATTATCTGAGAGAGGTTGTAATTCCCACATTACTTAGTAAAATCCTTCTATACTTGCCCATGGACGTAGCCTATTTGGGTGAACTACGTAAATTCTTGTGTGTCTCATTTCTCATTTTATCTTATCATTTACCTTTTGTCTTGTCGGGTTTGCATGCCAGTTTCCTAACAATTACAAGAGGGATAAGATGGTTCTGGTGGTGATAGACGTCTTCGGAGTTGGCCAATTAACTTTAGGGATCGTGTTTGAAGTGTTTGGTAACAATTGTGTTTGAAGTGTGGTTGCAGTTGCTTTTTAAAGTGTTTTTTATTTGAAAATACATCAAAATAATTTTTTTTTTAGTTTTTAAAAATTATGTTTGATATCAGCGCATTAAATTAATTTGAAAACCAAAAAAAAAAAATATTAATTTGAAGTAAATAAAAATATAAAAATTTTCAAATTTTTTCAAAAACGTTTTTTAAATGCAAAAACAAACAGCGTTTTATGAAACTCAATTAAAAAAATATGTAAAAACTGTTTCACAAAAATTATGCTTCAAACTTAATTTTTTCATGGGCTCTGCAATATAAAATGTAGTTTGGTGTGTTACCAAACACCTTACTGTGTATTTTACCCTGCAAACATAAAAGTTAAAGGTAAACAAAAGCACCCCTATCTAGCACAACAAAAATTATCATCATTGCATTTCACCCAAATAGTAACCCGGTGAAAAACAAAAATAGTTACGTTTATCTCTTGCAATCCCATCGACTAAAGAAGAATTTGCGTGGCTAGTTCCGTCTTCTCAAATTTGAATAGATTGTGTGGTATGTTTTATTTATTGGATTATTTTTAAAAGTTTCTTTCCCCGTTTCTTAAAGAATCATTAAAATGAAAACAAAAAAAAGTTACGTTTCTTCATTTTTGATAGCGAATGTTTTTATGAAATTCATTCATTATATTATTTTAAACCAATTGCTTGATAATATTTTAAATTGATCCCATTATATATTTAGCATCCGAATATTCAGTTCTTTCATACACTCCATTCTTTGCAATAAGGAAATTGAACCTTTTTCTTTACGAAAGAAATTGAAGTTTTTCTTTTTCACAGAGGACTTAAGAACTCTAAATTATTAATTTGCAACCGCACATTCTTCCTTCACAAGAAGTTTTTCATCTAAAAACCGTCTGTTTAAAGTCTTCAACCCATCTCCCACGGCTCTCTTAGTCACTGTCTCTGCTACTGTTACTAGCCACTAGAATGATAAGATGATTTCGATGGTAATAGATATCTTCCGAGTATGCCAACTGCCTGACAGACCATATCACAAGTTTGTGTGACTTTGGCCAATTTTCTTTAACTATATAACATCTTGCGATGGAATTTAATGAAACAAGACAAAGACCTAGTTAGACTTTGAATGAAATTAGTGCAAAAGGTCAATGAAGATGGAGACTTGGTGTGACTTTGGCCAATTTTCTTTTACTATATAACATCTTGCGATGGAATTTAATGAAACAAGACAAAGACATGGTTAGACTTTGAATGAAATTAGTGCAAAAGGTCAATGAAGATGGAGACTTGGACTTGGAGATGGTTGCCATTATCAAAAGGCTATAATGGTAGTTGCACCAACCATTGACAAAATGAAATGATAGGTTTATTGGATTTGCTGTGATACAAAAGTCCTTTTTTATTGAAGGTATATTCCCAGCGGGAAACTTTTTTTTTTTGGCGCGCACGGGCCGTCGGTAAACGTGTTGTTTTTATTACCTACCGATATAGCGACGGAATGTGGAATCACCGACAAAAGGTATTCCGACGGGCGTATTCCGTCGGTAATATAATCGGTAAATACTTTACCGACGAACGTTTTGTCACACACCGACGGAATATTTCCATCGGTAAAACTGTGAAATCTTGTAGTGGTTTGAATTCTTGGTGCGTAACATAAAAACAAATGAATTTTAAGTTTATGAATTTTATTTTTTCTAAATTAACAATAATAAAATCTGAGGAGGTTTACATTTAAATAAGTAAAAAACTCTACCTCAACTAGAAAACAAAAATTAAAATATGAAATTACAAAGGAAAGAAGTATAAAATCCAAAAATTAACATGAAATAAAAAAATAACAAGAAAAATAACAAAAATAGCCAAAAATAGAGGCTCGGTGCTAGATTTTCAAAATTTAAAGATCTGATGGTCGGAGTAACAATTCCATGCGACTTAAAGGAAAATAACCTCCGTAAACTCTTGTAAGAACTCTTATGAACTGTTATTCTAGTCTGGCATAACCAGACCACTTCTTAAGCCTAGTCTTATCCTACTAGTTTATATATATATATATATATATATATATATATTAGGTCATCCATATAATTTATCTAGAGCAAATTTTTATTTAGTTGTAGTAGATTCACATGACTATTCAAAATTATTTATTATCTCTAGCTTGACTACTTTAGTTGCGTGTGTCGACAACAACTAGTTTCCTTACTCTTATTAATGGTAAATTTGTTTATCATTTTTTTCTCATGTCATTGTGAGCCATGTAAGATTACTACAAGCAACAAAATAATAAAGCTATATAATTAAAAAGATAATTATAGTTAAATTGTCCAATAAAGGGAACCAAATCTCTTATCTAGCTAAAATCAATTTCAAAACCAACCAAGAAACCTTTTACATTTGTTTGATAACTTCAAACATGATAGAGCAATTTTAAGTCTATAATTATGCTATACATATGTTTAATAACTGGTAGAACAACAATTTAGTGCTCTGATTTTACACCAACGATTTTTATTTTTTTTTGCCGAAATCCTTGTTTTAAGATTAATTTTTTAGGTCTTTTATATCATAGGTAATGGGAGTATTCTAAAATCTGAAAGCCAGTGTTCGACCCGAGGTTGTTTTTCTGAGATACATCAACATTCCACTTTAGCATCCTCTAGGAGGAGATAGCCAGGAAAAATCACTTCTTATATTTATCTTGTTAGTCCACATGAGAAGATCACCTGATAAATAAAGTAAATCTGATCTAATATAGCAAAAATTATTATCTTTATATTTCAATCAAATCGTGTTTGATTCCAAAGAAGTTATATGTGATAGTAATGCAATATCTAAACCATTTTGTTCAAAGTCTTCGACCCATCTCACACGTTCATCTAAGTCTTCAGAGTTGGCCACTTAACTTTGACAATGGCAGTGGAATATTGGAACTTGTTATCAAGCAAAGTCCATCCTGCTCTTTAAATTAATGAAACAAGACGAAGACTTAGACTTCGAAAGAAATTGACAGTACTGCCAGATGGTCTTTGGAGACGGATACTATTCATGTGCACTACTTGTCGTTAAACCAGGTAGAATGATTTATGTAATGGGTGAGGTAGTATAAGTAAAAAACTATTCAAGCGGAATGAATGCTCTGTATTGATTTAGTTCAGTATATATATAAGATACATTAGAGTTCCCTTATAGACTAGAAACTGATAAGGAATGACAGCTAAATCAATGTAGATTGATACAAAATATTCTTACATATCTTTCCTATTTATCTCAAGATATAGCTTTTCTATTTACATCAAAACACTATTGATATAATTTTTAACACTCCCCCTCAAGTTGGAGAGTGAATATCAATAACTCCCAACTTGCACATGAGTTGTTTGAACTTTTCCTTTCCCAAAGCTTTTGTAAACACATCTGCTAATTGTTGTGAAGAAATCACGTATCGAGTAGCAATTTCACCTTGTAAAATTTTGTCCTGAATAAAGTGGCAATCCATTTCAATATGCCAAGTTCTCTTATGAAATACAGGATTTTTCACAATGTATAAGGCAGCTTGATTATCACAATGAAGAGTAATAGGATCTGAAACTAGCATATGTAAATCTGTTAATAAATGTCTTAACCAAGTAAGCTCACAACATGTACTTGTCATTACTCTATATTCAGCTTCCGCACTTGATAAGGAAACTATCTTTTGCCTTTTGGTTCTCCATGAAATTAAAGAATTTCCAAGGAATACACAATACCCAATGGTGGAACGGCGAGTGATAGGACAACCCGCCCAATCAGAGTCACAAAATGCCCTTAAGTGTAATGAATTATTTGAATGAAGAAGCAAACCTTGACCAGGAACTGATTTTAAATAACAAACAACTCGAAGAGCAGCAGCCATGTGAGGTCGACATGGTGCATGCATGAATCGGCTGAGAATGTGAACTGAATATGTGATATTCGGTCTAATGATGGTTAAGTAAATTAATCGACCAACTAGACACTGGTATATACAAGGATCTTTGACCAATTCTCCTATATTTGAAAGTCTACATTCTTCCATAGGAAACTCAACTGGTTTGGCACCCAAGTATCCACTATCTTTGATAATTTCCAAAGCATATTTGCGCTGGGAAATGTAAATACCTTTCTTGGAACGGGCTATTTCAATGCCTAAGAAGAATTTAAGATCACCAAGGTCTTTGATGCGGAAACGAGTGTTGAGGAACTGCTTTAAACCTTTAATGGATTCAATGTTGTTCCCGGTTATTAAAATGTCATCTATATAGATTACTAGGACAGTAAGGGATGTGCTGTCTCTTTTGATGAACAAGGAATAGTCGGCATTTGACTAAAAGAAACCAGCAGCAAGAACAGCTTCTGTGAACTTAGAGAACCACTGTCAAGATGCTTGCTTAAGCTGATATAGTGACTTGTGGAGGCGACACACAATGTTCTCCCCCTGTCACCGAAGACCAGGAGGAGGAGACATATAAATTTCTTCCAATAAATCACCATTTAAGAAAGCATTGTTGACGTCTAGCTTATGTAAAGGCTAGTTCAAACTGGTAGCGATAGCAAGGAGGCAACAAACAGTGACAATTTTTGCAGTGGGGGAAAAGTATCATGATAATCAATTCCAGCAGTTTGTGTGAAACCCCGAGCGACCAAGCGAGCTTTATAGTGCTCAACAGACCCGTTAGCCTTGCGTTTGATGCGATACACCCATTTTCAACTGATCGGGCGTTTGCCAGGGGGCAAAGGAATGAGGCTCCATGTCTGATTGTCAATGAGAGCTTGAAGCTTAGAATTCACAGCTTCCTGCCACTTAGGATCAGTCATAACAAGTTCATATGAAGGAGGTTCCTCATCATGACTAACATTGGCAATATGACAAAGATGTGATGGAGAATACCGATTGTCGCACGTTAGAAAAAATCCAGCGCGCGACATCGGCTGGCGATTTTTATCGTTGTTACGTAGTGTTTTGAATTCGTTCGTTGGAGTCGCCACCTACTAATTCATTGAGGGCTACTAGTAAACCTGATGTACTGGTCTTGTCAGAGATTGCGGGTAAGGGACTGGTTGTGGTTAGGGAAGGTATTAGCACCCCTAACGCACCCTACCTAAGGTAAGCTGCTTCGTGGCTTTGACGTGTTAAAGAAGTTTTAATAATTGTCCTTTCATCGGAAATTAGAAATATCACTTACGTATAAGTTAATAATTCTTAACCGTGATCCGATCAAAATATTAAATTCTTCTTTAATATATTTTCAATTTTATCATTAAAAAATATGTACAAATAAATAAAACAAACTACAAGCACACACATACACTTTCACTATTTTATTTTTGTTTCTTTTCTTTTCTTTTTCTTTTCTTTTCTTTTACATCCATATTTACAAAATACAAAATCACAAAAAACTCAAAACTAAATAAATATTACATTAAACAATTTGGAAATTACAAAATAAACCCTAAAACATCCTAAGGCTTCTAGAACATGGAGGAACAGTGCACGGGAACAATGCTGGGAAGGCTTCTGGGGGCGGAAAATAGTGGCGGCACGTGGGCTCATGCGCCGCCGATGAAGACCGAAAACCAGTGGATCGGGAGCGCCTTCTTCTTCCCTGTCTTCCTCCACCAGCGGTGAGGGTCACCGTCGCCTGCAACAAGAACAAAAACGCACAACAAGCAGTCGGTTTTAATTTTTCTTTCCGTTATAGATCTGCTTCCTTTTGATCTGCTTCTCTGCAGATCGGTTCTTTTCCTTCTTCAGATCGACTTTTCCCCTGGTCAACCTCTACTTCGGATGTTAGATCGGGCGGCGCTGATGGGGTCGTTGTTGCGGTCTTCCGTTCGGCAGCTTCGTTGTTGATGGAGATGAAGAGATGTGGGAGGAGAAGCAGGCGGCCGGCGAGAGGGGAGAGCGAAGGGGTACAGCGCTGGTCTCTGTCCGGCGTGAGGCTGAGCTCGGGCTGTTGAAGCTACGATGCCCCCTCTTTACAATGCTTACGAAGCGAAAATCCTCAAAATTTTGCATAGTAAGCTTTGTAAAGAAAACAAAAGGAAAATGATTTCATTATCTTGGGCGACCTGCCCACACACTCACACTGATCTATTTTTACGGGCGACCTGCCCACACATACTCAAAGTGGTCTATTTTTAGGCGCGACCGGCCCACACACTCACACTGGTCTATTTTCACGGGCAACCTGCCCACCCATACTCACTCTGGTCTATTTTCACGGGCAACCTGCCCACACATACTCACTCTGGTCTATTTTCACGGGCGACTGACCCACACTCTCACACTGGTCTATTTTCACGGGCGACCTGCCCACCCATACTCACTCTAGTCTATTTTCATGGGCGACCTGCCCACACATACTCACTCTGGTCTATTTTCATGGGCGACCGGCCCACACTCTCACACTGGTCTATTTTCACGGGTGACCTGCCCTTTTAATTGGGTTTACCTGAGATCCCATCTGGCGATCTAACAAGAACAAAAGTTGGTGTGTAGCTCGGTTAAACTGAAATCCCTTCTAGCGATTCCCTTTAACCAAAGCTAAATGAGATCCCATATGGCGACCTTCATTCAACTTGAACGAAAATATTGTGTAACTCGGTTAACCTGAAATCCCATATGGCGATTCCCTTTAACCAAAGCTACATGAGATCCCATCTGGCGACCTCATTCAATTGGAACGAAATATGCGTAACTCGGTTAACCTTAAATCCCATCTAGCGATTCCCTTTAACCAAAGCTACATGAGATCCCATCTGGCGACCTCATTCAACTGGAACGAAAATATGTGTAACTCGGTTAACCTGAAATCCCATCTGGCGATTCCCTTTAACCAAAGCTACCTGAGATCCCATCTGTCGACCTCATTCAACTGGAACGAAAATATGTGTAACTCGGTTAACCTGAAATCCCATCTGGCGATTCCCTTTAACCAAAGCTATATGAGATCCCATCTGGCGACCTCATTCAATTGGAACGAAAATATATGTAACTCGGTTAACCTAAAATCCCATCTGGCGATTCCCTTTAACCAAAGCTACATGAGATCCCATCTAGCGATCTCATTTAACCAAAAGAATGTGTAAAAAACGATCTCATTGTAATCGGTGACCTACCCAGGTGGAAAGAATATGAAAAAAACGGTCTCATTATGATGGGTGACCTACCCAGATGGAAATAATATGAAGTGCGGTCTTATTATAATGGGTGACCTACCCAAAAATGGAAAAAAATATGAAGTGTGGTCTTATTGTAATGGGTGACCTACCCAGATGGAAAAAATATGATGAAGTGCAGTCTCATTGTCATGGGTGACCTACCAGAATGGAAAAAATATGAAAAAGCAGTCTCGTTGTGATGGGCGACCTACCCAAATAGAAATAATGTGAAGTGCGGTCTCATTGTAATGGGTGACCTACCCAAAATGGAAAAAATATGAAGTGGGGTCTCATTGTAATGGGTGACCTACCCAGATGGAAAAAATATGATGAAGTGCGGTCTCATTGTCATGGGCGACCTACCCGAATGGAAAAAAATATAACAAACGGTCTTATTATGATGGGTGACCTACCCAGATGGAAAAAATGTGAAAAACGATCTTATTATGCTGGGCGACCTACCCAGATGGAAAGAATGTGATATGACAAGTATGAAAAATAGGACTTACCTGGCGAAGTCCTGAGGGGATGACAGAAGAAGGGCTGGAAAACTTGGTGCTTCCTGATAATTCCCGATCATAGGGTTTGAAAACTCGGTGTTTCCTGATTGCAAGGGTTGAAAACTCGAGGCTTCCCGATTGCAAGGTTGATCTATTCATTTCTTTGGGATTTTCCTAATGGTAGGGTTCATCCCATCGTCCTTATATTCCATGATCAAAACCGATTCTTTATTATCATCACCAAAATGCTTCTTTCTCTTTCCACCATCTTGTTGGACCTCATTAAGGATTTTCCTGTAACAATTCAAAAATATGTGCAAATGGTTTTTTTTTTTTTTGAGGTTAGATGATATGCATGCATCCTTACCTGATTTGAAATATAGGTTATCCCCTCTTTGATGCTCCATCGTCATAAGGTGCCTTTGTTTGTATCCCAAGCTTTCTTTGTTCTTCCGATGCATTGGCTCATTCATGTGCTAGCCATCCACTCAGCTGTAAATGCAGTGCCCATCCCGGGCTGTCTTCAACAATTACTGCTTGCATCGTTCATCAAGCTTGACCCTGCCCCCAAGCGTGGTATTGCTTGATTCATCATGAAGGATTTTTCGCTCTGGCTTCTTCTGAGAATTATCCTCTGATTGATTGTGTGCATCATGCCAACACCCATCAAGATTGTTAATCAGTCATGAAATTGCTTCCAGTTGAAACAATACTCTTCAAGTATAAGTTATCATCAGCCTTCATGGAAATCATCCAGACATGCATCTCATAGCTTGCAGTGACAGACTCATCGTTGTATGCTCGATGCTCTTGTCAATGAGTTCTTCTTAGCTTGTCAAATCAGCTTATGCAAATAAATGATTTGGCATTATCAATGATGTTCACCGCCCATATTCATGCGGTGAAGTGCGCCCTTTGAGCTTCAGAATATATGGTCCCACAGCCAGTCTTGGTGGTATGCATCTGTTCGATGTTCATTCAAGTACACTCACTGATAACATCTGTCAGGAGTCATAGCCATGTTTTGGAGGGTGACCCAAGATGAAGATATGAAAATATCCTTCTAGTGCAGCGTTGCTCATCAATTGTTGTTGAAGTGCACTAGATCGTGGATTGTCTTTGAACAACATTGCCCCCAATATGATATGAAGGTTCGTTCATCGATTTATACTCAAGAAGGTTTTTCTTTGTCATTGTCAGATGCTAAACATAACTTTGATGAACTTTGACGACTCATCATCTGATTCTTTCTTTGCCCCCAGCTGATTAGAATGTTGTTTGTTTTTCTTCCAAGGGTCCACTGTATTGCCCTCAGGTGGTCAATGTTTCAAGGAGCGTCGAGAAATGTTGATGTCATTTTTGTCAAGGATTTTGCAAACTCCATCGATGTTCTTCTTTGTTTGACAATCTTTCTTGTTCTAGAATCAAATCTCATACTTCAAAAATCATGTTTATTCAAAGTCTAGTTGTTGAGATGAAATCAGAGAGATATCAGTTTTTTTTTTTTGAAAAGTAGTTTTGAAATTCAAGCTTCTTTGATCAAAGACCCAACACACGTCATTCAATGTAGTCCTTTGATTGTCTTGTATTTTGAAAACAGAAATCGACCCGTTGTAAGATTAAAATGGTCTTTTCCATGGTTCTTTGTGTCCACTTTAAACTCTGATTTTGGGTATATCTTTTGATGGTCTGCGATGAGGTGACCTTCTGTGAATTTCAAGGAAAACAACAGGCTCAAGTCAAAACTTGAGGATTCATGAAGGAAAAATGTTTTGTTTTTTAGCAATAATTTTATCAACATGCATAACGACCAGTAACTTAATTCATGAAGCCACGACTCTTATGGAAAAACTCTTCAAGTTTTAAGAACGCCATTTATCGGTCAAGTTGCTTGCTTGATTAAAAAGGGCTTTTAAAAAGCATGTAATGCAGGCTATGGTTCATGGCTATGAAAGAAAAGAATTTCAAAGGCTCAAAAAGTGTTTGAGGGTTTCAAAAACCTAGGATCAACATCAATTATTCATCAACTCGTTTTCTATTGTTGTCTTTATAGAGGAAAAGACATAGAACCTTGTTAACCTCAAAGATCAAACTTCTATTAACATAAGTCATAATACAAATCCAACTTTTTCTTTGATGAATAACTAATCTAAATTATTTTTTTTGAAGACATTAGAGGCTCTATCCAAGACACACCAAAAGATATGAAGCATCGATTTTTCTAGTGTTGACTTTTGGCATTTGCTGTCTTTCTCAATTGAAAACTGTCTTGACTCTCTTAGAATTGATATGCATTCTCCTTCCTTTATCTTTAACTTGTCTTTAAGTGAAGGCAATTTCAACTCATAGCCTTCCTCAAAATTTTCTTATATGCCCCCAGTCTATGTGTTTTCTTTTAGCCCTCTCTCAATCATTGGATTTTTGTTCTAAGCCTTCACTTTATCCATTAATGTCTTCAAAATATCTCTCATTTTCCCCCAGTGTGGGGTGTGGTCCTAGTCAGGGTTTCTTTTGAAAAGAAATATTCTATCAGGCTCAAATGGGGACCGCAAGGGATAATATTTCAAGAAATGTGAAAGGATAACAAAAATGGCCTTTTCTCATTTCAAGCAAGGTCGGTTAGAACCGATAAATTTTGACCTCATCTAGTGTAATGATTAGAACTTGTAAGAGTCATGATTCACGAGTCCATAACTAATGAATCCACTACATGTCATTATGCATATTGCTAAAACTTAGCTATATGATGTGTGGTTCAATTTATGTGTGAGCTCAAAATTTGTTCAGTCACCTCATGTCATTTCAACAAGAATCGAGTCATTTTTGTAATCAAAACACTTTTAATCTTCAGGATTGATTAACCTTTATCGCATGTTGGAGTTTGATCAAAATATTTTGTCAGAATAAAATGCTAAACCTTTGTTGATTTCAAAACAACAAAGAAACAAAAGCAAGACATGTTTCGGTAAAGGATGAGATGTGATCCCAAAACAAAATGAAGAATTCCATAACAATATGATTGACATTTCATCACCATTCTTGAATCAGCTCTTCTGGCAATATCTGTGTTTTGCCAAGCACCTTCGATCACATGTCATTCTGAGGATGTTCTGGCGACAACATGATTGATGACATCATCTTTCACAAACTCAGCTCGATTCTTGAAACTCTTGTGTCTGTTCAACTGAAATGGTCCAGGAACCCTCCATGATATTCACATCTGGTTTGAATTATACCACGGTGGTTGCATGCAATTTGTCTATCTGGCAGATGCTGGTAAATAAACCCACATGGCAAAGGAATGTCTATCTTTGGCAAAGACATTGGAGTAGTTGATGCTTGAGCGAGACTTGACTAGGCAAAATAACTGAGGTTTCTCAATCGAGAGTCATCTTCTGATTCAACTCCCTTCACAGTTCTAGAATCCATAACAAAACCTTCAATCCTTCCCTTCTTCATAGCTCGCTCAATTCTTTCGATGATCTTCACAACATCATGTCAATCTTCCAATGTTGTTGTGGTTGGTTGAGGGTTATTGGAAAACTTCTACCAGCTTGGTAATCTTGGTAGCGCACAACACCACCGCTACCGACACGTGGAATCATGCCTTATCTCTTCTATGGGAGAAGATGATGAACATGAATCTCCTCTATTTCTTCTTCGATTCCTCTCGAACGGTGCAGCAAACAAGCATCAATAGAGGTTTTGCTCTATGGAAGTTTCAGTCTTTTTCATGTTTTTCAGTGTAGGCATGTCTCTTCTCACTACTTTTGCGTTTTAATACTGACACTGTTGGAGGAAAATCATAGATGATCTGAAACTACTGTATTCCTTCTTGGATTTCCCACTTGCGGATCCACAAACAGATTCCTGCCAAGAGAACTCTGCTACGTTGAATGTTGATGTTTGCTCATATTTTTCAGACCAAGTCTGGCTCTTCAACCTACTAAGATGTCATCGTGCTGAAACTGATGAGAGAAATATTTGTAGCATATGCAACTTATAAATCCCCTCTTGCATTCCCAATTTGCAGAGCCATAAATGGATTTTTTTTGTAGAGAGAGCTCTGCCACATTGAAGTTTGACTACTGCTAATATTTTCAGACCAGGCCTGACTCCTCTGTCTACTACAAAGTTTTGCTCGTGCCACTAGTGGGAAAAAAAAGTTTCAAAGCATATGAAATTAATACATCCCCTTTTGCATTTCCTATTGGCAAATCCAAAAATAAATCTTTATAGAGAGAGCTCTGCCACGTAGAAGTTCAGTGTCTAATCATGGTTTTTCAGACCAACATCTTGTGCTGCTGGAATGGAATTGAGCTCATAATTGGGGTAGCTTCAAAGAAGAGTAATGCACCATGTACAGGAGACTGGTAGTTGTTTGGTTCCATTAGATGATGTGGAGGCGATGAACACTTAACAGTGCAACTGAACAAGAACCAAAGTTGTCATTAGTTGATGACTGAAGGCATTGTTGTTGTTGTTCATGAAAGAAAAGGAGATACAACTTCAATTGGACGTGAACAAGCAGTGTTCCCACAGAAGACTATGCAGACACTCTCTTTCCATTTGATGCTCAACACTTGTTCGAGCAGATCTGAGTCCAGCTACTTCACCTTTGATGCACTCAACCTTAATCTGATAATGAGTCTATATCTGACTCCTTTGTTCACTTCCATTATCTTCAATCACTTGCAGCACAACTTGTGCGGGGGAACCTACTTTTCAACCCGGTACATGCATGATAAATGTATGAATATGTAATCTATATGACGAACTCGCCCTTCGAGGGGTGACAATATGGTCCTAACTCTTGTATGATGGAACAAGAATCGTGATTTTTGCCCAAACTCTACAATGAAAAATTTCTGAGTGACGGTCATTGTGTCACCCACAAGTCTTGAGTTCAAGATGCTTCAAGAAGGGTTTGCTCGGATGCAAAACAATAGCACATACATCCTAAAGACAGGTTCTATTCATTTTACGTGAGACAGGGTAGGTTTTCTATCTGGTCTCAAAAGGGTCTCATATCTGCCTAGTGACGTTCTTCGTAAAGACAGTATGGGGGCGTTGCAAGGAGTGGTTAAGGCACGTATACCCACCATTACCAAGCAGGCACTCAGATATGAGTTGGGTGTTTCACGCATCTGAACCCTGACCAATAGTCTTAGGGCAGATCGCTAGTTCCCCACCTAACCTAGAAGCTTGTGTGTGTTTTCAAAAATAAATACAGGTGATGCATGAGACAATTCTATAAAATGCATGGAAATAAATATTAACAAAAAGATAAAAATGCAAAAACTTAAACACATCAAATACACAAAGCTTAGTCCAATAATGTTAGAAACAATACCTTCCCCAGTGGAGTCGCCATTCTATCGCACGTCAGAAAAAATCCAGCGCGCGGCATCGGCTGGCGATTTTTATCGTTGTTGCGTAGTGTTTTGAATTCGTTCGTTGGAGTCGCCACCTACTAATTCATTGAGGGCTACTAGGAAACCTGATGTACTGGTCTTGTCAGAGATTGCGGGTAAGGGACTGGTTGTGGTTAGGGAAGGTATTAGCACCCCTAACGCACCCAACCTGAGGTAAGCTGCTTCGTGGCTTTGACGTGTTAAAGAAGTTTTAATAATTGTCTTTTCATCGGAAATTAGAAATATCACTTACGTATAAGTTAATAATTCTTAACCGTGATCCGATCAAAATATTAAATTCTTCTTTAATATATTTTCAATTTTATCATTAAAAAATATGTACAAATAAATAAAACAAAATACAAGCACACACATACACTTTCACTATTTTATTTTTGTTTCTTTTCTTTTCTTTTTCTTTTCTTTTCTTTTACATCCATATTTACAAAATACAAAATCACAAAAAACTCAAAACTAAATAAATATTACATTAAACAATTTGGAAATTACAAAATAAACCCTAAAACATCCTAAGGCTTCTAGAACATGGAGGAACAGTGCACGGGAACAATGCTGGGAAGGCTTCTGGGGGCGGAAAATAGTGGCGGCACGTGGGCTCATGCGCCGCCGATGAAGGCCGAAAACCAGTGGATCGGGAGCGCCTTCTTCTTCCCTGTCTTCCTCCACCGGCGGTGAGGGTCACCGTCGCCTGCAACAAGAACAAAAACGCACAACAAGCAGTCGGTTTTAATTTTTCTTTCCATTACAGATCTGCTTCCTTTTGATCTGCTTCTCTGCATATCGGTTCTTTTCCTTCTTCAGATCGACTTTTCCCCTGGTCAACCTCTACTTCGGATATCAGATCGGGCGACGCTTTTGGGGTCGCTGCTGCTGTCGTCCATTCGGCGGCTTCGTTGTTGATGGAGATGAAGAGATGTGGGAGGAGAAGCAGGCGGTCGGCGAGAGGGGAGAGCGAAGGGGTACAACGCTGGTCTCTGTCCGGCGTGAGGCTGAGCTCGAGCTGTTGAAGCTACGGTGGAGCTGGCGGCTGCTGGTCTGCGGGGGAGCTGCGATGGAGAGGAGATGGTTGTTCGGTCTTCACTTCCCTTGGTAGGTCTGGTGGCCGGGAAGAATGACAGATCGGGGGGAAGAGAAGGAAAATAACGGTCTGTGGGCTGGAATTGGAGTTGAAGGATGGCGCTGGGTAAGGGAGAAGAAGAGGGGGGCTCCGGTGTGGAGAAAAAAATTCAAAACCGGGGGGAGGCGCTGTGTTTTGGCCGGTTCAGGGAGAAGAAAAAAAATTCAAAAGGTGAGGGGCTGGCTTGGGTGAGCGGCTGCGGGGGAAAAAAAGTTTTTTAGGTTTAGGGGTATTTTTTGTTCTTGTGTTGTCTCTCCCCTCAATTCTCAAGATCCCCCCCCCAAATATGTTGAGAAGACTAGTATTTATAGGTAAAGCATTGCTAGGTTTTGCAACTTGGTCCCTCAACTTCTTTCTTTTTGCAAATTTTGATTTTTCTTATTTTTTGTATTTTTTTTAAAACGAGCAAAATCAACGTCGACTCAATGAGGAAAATCAATGATTTTAAAAATGACGCGTGAAAAGTCGAACGCGTTTGAAAATCTTTTTTTTTTTAAATTTAAATTCTTTTTTTAGACGACGCTGAAAATGCTAAAATGACGAGAATATATTAAAAAAAACATATTTTTTTGGATTTTCATTGTTTTTCTCTATTTTTGGATTTTTTTGAAAATATATCAAAAACAATGGGTCAAAAATTGGGTAGCAACACCGATTATAAGAAATAAAATGACAGAGAGGATATTTTATACGTGGTGTAGGTGCAGACGAGGCCGAGAACAATTGGTGTGGAGGCACAATCACCTGCGAGCAAACATAATCCTTAAGGCGGATGTTGGCTTCTCGAGGGCGTTGAGAACGGCGAAGTGGTTGGTCATGGATAACCAGAGTAGGTTCAGGAAGGACAGGGTCATCCTGCTGATGGAGTTAATGGAGTAGAGGAAGGTGGCTCAGGAAGAGAAGGTGCTAAGTCGGGTGGTGCAGGTGAAGTGGATATGGGGGGATCGAAAGGGTCAATGATGATTGATGAGGGAGGAAGATGGGAATAAGAATTGGACACAATAGGAAGAGGAATAGGCAAGGCTGGTGGATTGTGTGTTGTAGGATTGACTTGTGGTGGATGATAAAAGGTGTCCTCAAGAAATACCACATCCTGATTGGTGAAAATTTTCTGAGTTGCAATATCATAAAGTTTGTAAGCTTTTTGTCCCATAGGGTAACCAAGAAAAATGCATTTTATGGCACGGGGAGAAAATTTTGAGGATGGATTAACTATGGTTGCAAAAGCAATACATCCAAAAACTTGCATGTGAGAATAATCAGGGAATTTATTGTAAAGAATCTCAAAGGGTGTTTTTTTGTGAAGCAACAAAGTAGGAAGGCGATTAATAATATGGACAGCAGTAAGAATGCATTCTCCACAGAAAGTAATGGGTAAATGAGATTGAAAATGTAGAGCGGGAGCAGTTTCAAGGATGTGTCTATGCAGTGGCGGAGGGAGGGGGGGGCTGGCAGGGGCCCCGGCCCCCGGCCCCTGCAAGCAAATACCCCTCCCTTTATATATATTTATAAATTTAATAAATACAACTTCTTGACCCCCTAAAATTATAAATTGACCCCCCCTAAATTGTTTTCCTTGCTCCGCCCCTGTGTCTATGTTTGCGCTTAACAACACCATTTTGCTGAGGTGTTTAGACACAAGAGTGTTGAAAAAGAACGCCTTTCTCAAGGAAAAAATTCTTTAATGAAAGAAATTCAGCCCCATTATCAGAACGGAGTTTTTGAACCTTTGTATTGAATTGAGTGTGAACATAATGAAAGAACTGACGAAGCAGAGTTTGTGTCTCACTCTTGTTACGTATTAAAAAAACCCATGTAAAACGAGAAAAATCATCCACAATGGTTAAGAAATAAAAAGCACCAGAAATAGAAGGGGTTTTATAACGACCCCAAATATCACAATGAATAAGAGAAAAACACTTCGAAGTTGAAATTGAACTAGAAGGAAAAGGGTGACGAGTTTGTTTTACCAATGGACAAACATCACATTTATGATTGGAATCAAAATTAAATTTAAGTGAATTATCAGCTAAAAATTGTAAATGATTAGAAGAAGGGTGTCCCAATCAGCGATGCCAAAGATTGGATGAGATAATCAAATTGCAAGCAAAACGGGTAGAAGGAGGAGTTGAAGCCAACGCCACAAGATAATACAGGTCATCACGTCACTTACCCACACCAATCATTGTCCTCCTAGCCAAGGCCTGCAAAACACACCAAGATGGAAAAAAAGTCACTCAGCAATGTAAATCATCGGTTGTCTTGCCAACAGACATAAGATCAACTTTAAAGCTTGGCACATAGAGGACATTAGTCAATTGAAAAGAATTGTTAAATTGAATTGAGCCAGTCACAGTAATTTTTGCCACGTCTCCACTAGGTAAGGAAACAGGTGCCAAAGACAGATTCTTGTCGACATGCTTTAATGATGTAAGAGAAGAAGTAATATGATGGGTTGCCCCACTGTCAAGTATCCAGTGATTGTGAGCAACCGATAATAAACTTGATGCATTGAAGGTTGAGGCAGCAACAACATTAGCCTGTGGAGTGACAGGCTTGATGGTCAAGGCACTTAGTATCTGAACATATTGATCCTCGATTAAGTTGGGCAGAGAGACCTGGAGTTCCTGAAAAGTGGGATTAAAATCCACTTGATTTGCAGAGGGATTACTAGATGTAGAGTGTGAGTTATGCCTGTCGTAGCCTTGGCGCTGGTGTGGTGCCTTTTCTTTACCTTTTGGATGATCAAGAGGGTAGCCAATCAATTTGTAACAGGTTGCTTTCCTGTGATACATATCACCATAATAAGTTCACTGAAAGGGCTCTTTATTACGTGAATTATTTGATTGATTCCCATGAACTTGATTATTTTGCCAACCCTTAGACATGTTGTAATTGCCACGCACAACCATGGCTATTGTATTTGATGGTATGATGATAGCAGCCCCCAACTCTCATTGTTTTTCTTCCTGCACAATAGAGGCATAAGCTTGATGAACCGATGGTAAAGGTTCATCAGTAAAATCTGACCTCTTGCACCTAAATATGACACATTGAGTTCCATGAGAAACTGTATAAGTTTGGTTCGATCATTCTACGCACCACAGGTACATGTTTCTGAATTAAAGGATACAAGCTCGTCCCATAAACCCTTTATTTTTTTGTAATATGCTGCAACTGACATCTGACCTTGCGCAATCCTATAGATGTCTCGCTGAATCTGAAAAATACAGGGAGTGTTCCCTAAAGAAAATCTTTCACGAAGATCTTCCCAGATGGCATGAGGAGTGTTGCATGAAAGAACAGAATCGGCTAATTCTAGCTCAAGAGAATTTAGGATCCATGAAAGCACCATGTCGTTGTAGTGCTGCCAAAAGGCATGTTCTTCAAGATTTGAAGCCTTAAGGGGTTCTTTGATTTTGCCAATAATAAAACTTGTCTTATTCTTGGCACTTAGAGAAATTTTCATAGCACGGTGCCAAGAATTATAATTGTCACCATTCAATCGTTTTGAAACAAGAAGTAAACCAAGGTAATCTGAGTGGTGGAGAAATAATGAAGAACCAAGTGTGCTAGGAGTAAAGGATGAGTCGCCAAAACTCAAAAAATCAATATCATTAGCAGCCATGATTTAAAAGAGAAAAAAAAGAGATGGCAACAAGGCTGAGACACAACAAAATAGATGAGTTGGAGAAGAAGAAGAAATAGGGTTAGGTCGTAGCCTGCTCTGATACCATATAAGTAAAAAACTATTCAAGCGGAATGAATGCTCTGTATTGATTTAGTTCAATATATATACAAGATACATTAGGGTTCCTTTATAGACTAGAAACTGATAAGGAATGACAGCTAAATCAATGTAAATTGATACAAATATTCTTACGAATCTTTCTTATTTATCTCAAGATATAGCTTTCCTATTTACATCAAAACACTATTGATATAATTTCCAACAGGTAGCAGAAATTTATAGCCAAAAAAGCTATTTCAGCAGTAGCACCCAAAATACGTATACGAAACACAATTCATTATTTTGAGATAAGAATACAGAACTAAAGGAAAAGGGCCTTTGGTACGAAAAAATTCGCAAGATTATTTTTTTGTTTTTGTTTTGAACAAACAATATTTTATTTTGCCCTTTTCCATTAAAATAACATATTCAAAAAAGAATACGATCAATTCTTAATCCCATTTGAATGCAGCAAAATATATAGCAAGCTTGAGAATTAATGTATATTTAATTCATAAAAACTAGTAATTGCCGGAATACTCATATCAATAATGTTATTATTGTTGTGATCACGGAAGCACTTCAAAATTC
The DNA here is from genome assembly GCA_027475595.1 of Populus davidiana x Populus alba var. pyramidalis. Classification (NCBI taxonomy): domain Eukaryota; kingdom Viridiplantae; phylum Streptophyta; class Magnoliopsida; order Malpighiales; family Salicaceae; genus Populus; species Populus davidiana x Populus alba var. pyramidalis. Next base: position 39,492 of record JANKYH010000288.1, on the reverse strand, counting down.
ACCTCTAGAATAATTTGAACTGATTAGAGTTGTAATTATGCATACTTATAAAGAACTCAAATGTGACAATGGAATGATATTATGATATGATAACAACACTATAATTATAATTGATCAGGATGGAAATTCAAAGGTGTTGTAACCCATTTTCGGGTCCCCACAAAAATAAATAAAATAAATAGCCAAAGGAGGTTAGAAAAATAACAGGAGGCAGAAGCGCTCAGAAAATGGTCAGAAAAATCGGTCAAGGAGGTTAAAAATACAAAGATGAATTTTTGACAATATATTCTTTAATGATAAGAGCCCTGGTGGATAAGAAAATTTGATTTTTGAGGAGAAAAGTCCAAATTTAGAGGTTTATGGACTTAATTGGATTTTTAATTGGATTTATAGAGGATTTGAGTGCAAGAAAATTTGATTTTTAAGTCAATTTGGGCTTTAATTAGAAGAAATTTAAGTTCTGGGGCCAAAATATATTTTTTAGGAATTTATTGGGTCAAATCAGGGCTTAATTGCATAAATATTGAAGTTTAATGGCCAATTAGGGACTTAATTGAGAAAATCCGAAACCAGGGACCAAATTGGAAGAGGCGCGTAAATGGAGGAGCTGCAATTGAATTGATTCAGGGGCCTAATTGAAGAAATTGAAAGTTTATTAATCAATTAAGGGCTAAATTGCATAAATCAGAGGCCAAGGACCAAAGTGAAAAATGCGGCCAACTATGGGGGCGGGACCGAAATTGGCAGGGATGCAATTGAAAGGAAAAAAGATGATTGAGGGCTGATTTGAAGTTTGGCGCGTTATGGCGTCCTGTTTTAATGAAACGGCGCATTTTGTCCAAAACGACGCCGTTTCATGTTTAAAAAGAAGAAGAGACCGGAACGGTGTCGTTTTGAACGACATTGTTCCTCTTTCTTCTCCCCCCCCCCCAAACCTGCAACAGAAGGAAGGAAACTTTGTTTTTTTTAAAAAAAAATCTTCCCACCCCTCTCTCCTCGCGCCCACCGACTAGCCAGAAGCCCCACATCATGGGACCACCGACCGAAGTCATTGGCCGACCACCAGCCGAAAGCAAAGGAACGGCGCCTTGCTGTCGGGGGTGGTGGCCGACTAGCAGCCCGCGAAACCCGCTCCCAGGCGCACTAACAATGGTCCCAGCACCCTTTCTCTCCTATAAATAGAGAAAAAAACCGAGAAAAACCAAAGGAGAGGAAAACCGAAAGGGAGGAGAGAGAAGGAGAGAGAGAGAACGAAAGAGAGAGAAGTTAGAAAGAGCCAAACAAACAAAAAAAAAGAGAAGAAAGAGAGAAGTGGAAAGGGAATACCTGAACAGACCGAAAACAAAAGGAAAAAACGAAACGAAAACAAAGAAAAGGGGAAGAAGTCTCTCTCGTCGCTGTTCGAACCGCCACAGCACTGCCCGGAGCCGTCATACGCGAGCCACGCCACCGCAGCACCACCAGCGACCGCCTCCTCCACGCCAGGTAACGTCCTCTTCCCTCCCTGCATCGTGTTGTTTAAAAACGTTCTCCTCCTACATGCATAATCTTGTTGCATGCAGGAGGAGGGGAGGGGAAAATTAATTCCCCTCCCCGTTTCTTTTTTTCTCCTGGGCCAGACCGGTTCTGGCCCAGCCTTTAGGTTTGGGTCGGGTCCGGCCCAGACCAGAAGAAGCATGATGGCCTGTTGGGCCGAGTGCGGCCCAACCCAGTCTGGGCCGCATTCGGCCCAACCTTTCTTGTTGGGCTGAGTTCAGCCCGTTTATTTGGGCCGGCCCAGCCCACAATATATAATATATTATATATTATAATATATTATAATGTATATATGTGTGTGTATATTGTGTATATATAAAAATAAAAAAATATTTTTGAAAAATCTCTGAAAAATATTGTTGATTTTTCCTGCATTTTTATTAAGGTGGATTAATATTGGGTTGTATTTTTATACCGTAAAGATACAAACCCAGTATTAAAATACCCGGTTTTTGTCAAAACATCAAAGATTTTAAAAATAAAAAATGTTTTTGCTTTCAAAAAAAATTCTGAAAGTCCTTAAAAATATTGTTGATTTTCCCTGTATTTGTTTTATTAAGGTGGATTAATATTGGGTTGTATTTTTATACCATAAATATACAAACCCAGTATTAAAATACCTGATTTTCGTCAAAACATCAAAGATTTTCAAAATAAAAAATGTTTTTGCTTTGAAAAAAAATTCTGAAAGTCCTTAAAAATATCGTTGATTTTTCCTACATATTTTTGTTGAGGTGGATTAATATTGGGTTGTATTTTTATACCGTAAGGATACAAACCCAGTATTAAAATACCCGATTTTCATAAAAAAAAAATATATATATATATATATATATTTACACCAAAAAAATGTTTTTGTTTTAAAATACGGTCTAGTCTCTCCAATATATATATAAATATTATAACATCATGTTTTCACACAAAAAAGGAAATTTCAAAAGAATATATGTATTATCATGCATTTTGACTTTAATAACCAATTTATTCAAGCCATGAGAACTAGGCCAATATTTCAAAATTCTAAAAAATCTTTTTGTTTTCTTTTAGTATTTGGGATTACGAATTTATCGTAAAATGTATTCCTAATATTAAAAAAGTTTTTGTAAAGACCTTAGAACGGTTAGGATTTTACCTAATAAGATAAAGACCTCCTTACCGAGGAGGATTTTTTTCTTGAACCATGGACAGACTAACAATTAGGAAACACACGAAAAGACCTTAGATTTTATCAGACAATAAAACAATGCAGCTTACCTTATGTAAGGCGTATTTCGGGTGCTAATACCTTTCCTTTATGCAACCAGCCCCCGTACCCGATCTCTGAGACCAGTTAGGGTTCCTAGTGACCAAAATACTAGGTGGCGACTCCTATTCCATTACCCACCCACAAAAGACAAGAATTTTCTTGTCTTCCCAATATCTGCCACATACAAATAGACTTACATTTTTATTAAAATGGAAACACAAGATTTTCGCCGCGACGCAGCACACGTGCGACAAAAGGGAACTTTAATTTTTGGTGCAGTTGCTGGGGAATTAAGATGGTTAAATTTCATTAAATTAGTTTTATTAGCACCTAAAGTATTATAAAATAAAACATTATATTAAGATATAAACCATGATTTATAATATTTGATATTTGAACAAAATCAATTAAATTAAAACTAATTAGTAGATTGTGTTTCATGCATATAACTTTAATAAGAATTAATAATAAAAATAAAATAATTAATTCATAAAAAAATAAAAACAAAGTAGGTTGATTATATCAAAATTATGAAGCAATAAAAATTTTAATTTATCATGGGTAAGGACACTTTTGCTAACATAATAACCTCTTGAACAAATGCGGACATGGAAAGAAAAGGAATTCTCATAATAGCATCTATTAACATCACTAAAAACATTATTAAAATACTTTTACAAGAAGGTTTTTTGCTTTAACCCATAACATAGAAGAAACAAGAAAGAACCATGTTGAATAAGTTTAAATTTAAAACGCATTAGTCACTCTAGTCTACGAATCTATTCTAACTATCTACAATTTTGTGAATATTATGTGGAATGGGGATTGTAGAGACATCTAGCATATTTTATTTTTATTATTTCAAGTTTTACTTAAAAAGTTACTATAATATTTTATACAGAAAAATTACAAAAATCAAATAATATTGAATAGATAAATAAAAAAATTATTTTATTTAAATAAAATTTTTGAACTTATCAAGAAGGAAAAAACATGAAGGAAAATATATATTTTTTTAAACAAGCTCTTGCATGCATTAATTATTTCGAGATTTAAAAAAAATACTTGTACTCATTAAAAAGACAAATTTATAGTAAAATACTTTTGATAAGAGTATCGATAATAATATATAGTACTAATTTAGGAGAAAAATCAAAAACCTTTTACCCTTTTAAGTTTTTGTTAATATTTTCATTTATTTTTTTTTTCTGAAAACTTTTAAAAATATTTTCAATAAAAAGGACAAATAGTTTTTGATAAAAATGAAAGCCTATTACTCATTAATTTTAGCTAAACATTGTTTTGAGAAACTTCAAAACTACAAAAAAAGAAGTTATTTTTCGCAAAAATGATATAAAAGCATTTGAAATGAAAACTAAAAGCCTTTTACTTTTCTATTTTTCTTGAAAAAAAAAATTATTTTGAGGCTTTCTTTTTAATTTTGATTAAAAACACTTTTATTCTTATTATTTTTTATATCATTGAGGAGATAATTTTTCCTTTCAAATCCCTTTTGTTAATTGGTTAAAGTCAAACGGTTATGCCATCAAATAGAGGAAAAATTAATAGCTACTTGATATATATAATCGATTGATGGCTCGATCCAGTAGAAATAATTAGTGAAAAATCTCCGTTGTTTTCAATCAAATCAATGAAAAATACACTACTTTGTTTACTTTTCTACCAGACTGAATATTTTTGTCTATATAAACTGCTATATTTCACTTCTTTGCTTAGTATGAAGAATAAAGATTATCTACTACAAAATATGACAGCATCTGTGTTTTTCTTAACCATGCGGATGCTTTCGCTCTTTTTACTCTCGTTGTTTCATCTTAGAGCTTGTCGCTCTTCTCCCTCCATGCAGCCGCTATGCCATGATGAGGAGAGTCATGCCTTGTTGCAGCTCAAGGAAAGCCTTGTCATTGATGAGTTCGCTTCTTCTGATCCTTCTGCTTATCCTAAGGTTGCATCATGGAAAGTTGATGGAGAAAGTGGTGATTGCTGCTCATGGGATGGTGTTGAATGCGATGGGGACTCTGGTCATGTGATCGGCCTTGATCTCAGTAGCAGCTGCCTTTATGGCTCCATCGACTCTAATAGCAGCCTCTTCCACCTTGTTCAGCTCAGAAGGCTGAATCTTGCTGACAACGACTTCAACCACTCCAAAATCCCTTCTGAGATTCGGAATCTCTCAAGGCTGTTTGATCTAAATCTCTCAATGTCTGGCTTTTCTGGTCAGATTCCAACTGAGATCTTAGAGCTTTCCAAGTTGGTTTTCCTTGATCTGGAAGTAAATCCTTTGAAGCTCCAAAAGCCTGGTCTACAACATTTAGTTGAAGCATTAACTAATTTGGAGGTACTCCATCTCAGTGGAGTGAGCATATCAACCAAGGTACCTCAAATCATGGCAAACTTATCCTCTTTGTCATCTCTATTTCTCGGAGATTGTGGATTGCAAGGACAGTTCCCCATGGGAATATTCCAATTACCCAACCTTCGCTTTCTTAGTATCCGGTATAATCCATATCTCACTGGATATTTGCCGGAATTTCAGTCGGACAGCCAGCTTGAAATGTTGTTGCTTGCAGGGACGAATTTCTCTGGCCAGCTACCGGGGTCCCTTGGTAACCTCAAATCGTTGAAAGAATTTGACGGGGCAAGATGTTATTTTTCAGGGGTGATACCATCTTCACTTGGTAATCTTACGAAACTGAACTATCTACACCTTTCTCATAACAGTTTCTCTGGGAAAATCCCTTCCACATTTGTCAACCTTCTCCAAGTTTCTCATCTGTCGCTTTCTTCCAACAATTTCAGTTCTGGCACCTTAGATTGGCTTGGTAATCTAACCAAACTCAATTTTGTAAACTTGCAAGACACCAATTCATATGGTAACATCCCATCCTCTCTTAGAAACTTGACTCAGCTCACCGTCTTGGCGCTTCAGCGAAATAAATTAACAGGTCAAATTCCATCTTGGATAGGAAACCATACCCAACTAATCTCACTATACCTTGGTCTCAACAAACTGCACGGTCCGATTCCTGAGTCTATTTATAGGCTTCAAAATCTTGAAGAACTTGACCTAGCATATAATTTCTTTAGTGGTACTTTGGAATTGAACCTTCTTCTTAAGTTCAGAAACCTTGTTTTACTCCAATTAGCGTATAACAATCTGTCTCTGCTTAATATCAACAATGCTACCATTCCTCTGCCAAAACTTGAAATATTGTCGTTATGTGGATACAATCTAGGTGAATTTCCCAGTTTCTTGCGTGATCAAAACCATTTAGAGCTTTTATATCTTGCTGATAACAAGCTTGTGGGACACATACCCAAATGGTTTATGAACATGAGTACCATAACCCTCGAGGATCTATCTCTGGCGGGCAACCTTCTGACTGGTTTTGAGCAATCCTTCGACGTTCTTCCATGGAATAATCTACGCTCACTGACTCTTAATTCAAACATGTTCCAAGGATCCCTCCCAATTCCACCACCAGCAATCTATGAATATAACGTCTCGAACAACAAATTAAATGGAGAAATCCCAGAAGTTATTTGCAATCTGACTTTGCTTTCTGTCCTTGATTTGTCAAATAACAATTTGAGTGGCAAACTTCCGCCGTGCTTGGGCAGTAAAAGCAGCACTGCTTCAGTTCTGAATCTGCGCAACAATAGTTTCAGCGGTGATATTCCCAACACCTTCACAAGTGGCTGCTCATTGAGGATCGTTGATTTCGGTCAAAACAAACTGGAGGGGAAGATACCAAAATCATTAGCCAATTGCACCAAGCTAGAGATTCTCAATCTTGAACAAAATAAGATAAATGGTGTCTTTCCTTCTTGGTTGGGTATGCTTCCTGATTTGAGGGTTATGATTTTGAGATCTAATGCGCTACATGGTATGATTGGGAAACCTGAAACCAACGTTGAATTTCCGAGGTTACAGATTGTTGACCTCTCCAACAACAGTTTTAAGGGTAAGTTGCCACTTGAATATTTCCGAAATTGGACTGCCATGCAAAATGTCCATAATGAGCACTTGATTTACATGCAAGCAAACATAAGTTTTCAAACATCGCATCATGTAATGGGACAATGGTATGCGTACTCGATGACAATGACAAACAAAGGTGTGATGATCTTATATGAGAAGATCCAAGATAGTCTTACTGCTATCGATTTCTCAAGTAATGGTTTTGAAGGAGGAATCCCAGAGGTCCTCGGAGATCTCAAAGCACTTCATTTGCTCAATCTCTCCAACAACTTTCTCAGGGGTGGCATCCCTTCATCCTTGTCCAACTTGAAAGAGATTGAATCTTTGGACCTTTCTCAGAACAAACTCTCGGGAGAGATTCCTGGCGAACTTGCACAGCTCACCTTCCTCGAGGTCTTTAATGTGTCTCACAATCTTCTCTCAGGTCCAATACCACAAGGAAACCAATTCGGAACATTTGACAACACTTCATTTGATGCGAATCCAGGATTGTGTGGGGAGCCATTGTCAAAAGAATGTGGAAATGGTGAGGCCTCTCTGCCAGCAGCTAAAGAAGATGGGGGCTCGGGATATCCACTTGAATTTGGTTGGAAGGTGGTGGTGATAGGTTATGCAAGTGGATTGGTAATTGGAGTGATTCTTGGATGCGCTATGAACACAAGGAAGTATGAATGGTTGGTGAAGAATTATTTTGCGAGGTGGCAATACAAAGGTCAAAATTTCAAGACTTGCCTGCGTAGAAATTGATTTCTAATTATTAAGGCGTTTTCTAGCTTGTCAATCATGTTAAGATTGTATTTTCTTCTCCTTGTCTTATGTTTCTTAATTTTCACTTGTAAGGATAAGAGTGATTTTCTCTTGGATGGTCTGTTAATTTCATATACTAAAAATAAGATGGTATGTTGAATAGAGAGTTTAGTTTTATTAATTTATTCTCAACAGAAGAAATTAGTTTACTTATTCGAAAAAAAATATATTCCATCAATGAAGTGCCCAAGTCTACGTACTTTGTTTACTAATTTGAAAATAGAGAAAGGGCAACCTCTGAAGGTTATCTACAAACCTGAGAAAGTAATTGTTTTTTTTTTATTAAAAAAAACTTTCATACAATCAATGTGGTCTTCACCTTCTTGAATTTTTAAGTTTGTCGCTGCGTCGTGTACATATATTATTTTTAAGAAAAAAATTTATTATAGCTAAAAAAATTATAAATTTAAATTAAAAAGCTTACGCATGTAAGTAATTAAATAAATTTAAAACTATATGTGTTAATAAATAAATAAATAAGTTACTAATAATAACTAAAAATAAAATTGAAAAAATTAAAAAACAAATGTAAATCAAGATATTTAATCTCACAAGATAAAATATTTATCCTATTGTGTTTGCTTAATCTAATTTATTCAAATATTTTTTTTTAATTTAATTAAACTATAATAGAAATAAACAGACATTAAATTGATTGAATAAAATAAAATAAAAAAACATTATGCATAGTTATATATATTAGAAATATTATTTTAAAAAATTATTTTTATTTGACAAAGTTTATCTATATAAAAAATTAAAAAAACATTCTAGACCTACATGCTTGAGCTTGGTATTTATTTATTTATCTTATATTTGAAAGGTATGTCCCCCTCTATTTATCTTAAAAAACAATATGCAAGCAACAACAAACCACGTGCCGTTTGCAAACTTAAATTTTAGCTACCATTGTGATGGGCTGAAAAATCTGACAACACCTTTTTTGTCTAAACAAAACCCAATTTTCAAGACATTTCAACCCCAAAACATGTTATAAGTCATTGAATACAAGGATGATTGTGGTGAAAATAGAAGTCTTCAGAGTAAGTTAAACGCTCAAGGCCAACTTGATTCAGACCACAACATACATGTTGCATTCATTTCTTTGAGACCATATAACAAGTTTGTGATTTTGGCCAATTAACTTTGACAATCGCAGTGGAATATTGGAACTGGTTGTCCAGCAAACTTCTTCGTGCTCTAGAATTTAATGAAACAAGACAACCAACCAAGGGTGGAGCCTTTCACCAGGCTCCGTTGGGTTGTAGCCCAGGTAGGATAATTAAAAAAAAAAAACTTAAAAAAACCCTCTTCCGAGTCATCAATGTTGCAGCCACTCAGTTACTTTTCTTCGCCATAGCCAACCATATGTTCACAATTGTTGGTGATGATGCCTCCTATCTCAAGCCTTTTACCACCTCACTCATCATACTAGGGCCTCGCCATATCGCACTGCCGTAAGGACCTCGACAGGAACTACTCCGTATGCTCTGGTATATGGAATGGAGGCGGTGATGCCTTTGGAAGTAGAAATACCTTCGTTGAGGGTTTTAATGGATTCAGGATTAGAAGAAGCTGAATGGGCCAAAGTAAGATATGAACAGTTAAACCTGATCAGTGAAAAGACGTTAGCTGCAATCTGTCACCACCAACTTTACCAGAACAGGATGGCCAAGGCATACGACAAGAAGGTTCGACCTCGCATGTTTCAAGAAGGAGATCTAGTGCTGAAGAAACTATTGGCTTTACTAGGAGAAGATCGAAGCAAATGGGCACCAAATTATGAAGGACCTTATATAGTGAAGAAGGCTTTCTCAGGAGGAGCTTTGAAGTTGTCCAGAATGGATGGAGAAGATCTAGCTAGACTTGTGAATTCTGATTATGTAAAGAGATATTATGTCTAATGTGTTCAGCTTTCTCTTAAAATCAATAAAGCAAGTTTGGCCATGATTTCTTTGTGTAAAGAACCCCTTTTTCACTGCACGGATCTCACAGCACGTAATTTGTTTATTTTCAGGAAAAAAATCTTGAAAGAATCGGTTTTTTGTGCATGATTATATCATAAAACGCCCAAATTATCTTCGTAATCACCCGCATGTTCCTTCCAAGATGAAAACAAGGTTTATCAATCTTAATAATGTGCGTTTTGAAATGAGGAAAGGCCATCTTTGTCATCCCTTCACTTTCTAAAGATTTTATCCTTTGTAGTCCCCATTTGAGCCGGATTGATTTTCTTCTTTACGAAAACCCGATTAGGATCACACCCCTACACTGGGGGCAAGACGAGATGTTTTATGAAAAGTTTTGCGTGTTTAAAATTTGAATGGAAGCCTATAGTTTGGAAAACCAAGCTAAAGCATTTGACAAAAGCATGACAAAGAGGCAAATACAAGTCATACATTTTGAGAAAAGGACTACTTGAAGAAAGTCAAAGACTTCTTCTCCAAGAATCCTTCATACGACTTCAAAAGCAAGTTCATGATAAGAAGGAGTCTCAGGAACTAGAAGAAGAGGATGGGGCCTATGTTTCAAAACCAGGTACGAATGCATGCATTGCATCTAATCATAAATCATTTCATGTATGTTTTTTGATCGTTACAGGAGGAGATCTTAGTGCATTCCAACAAGATTGTGGACGAAGAAAGAATCATTGAGTTGATTCTAAAACAACAAGAAGAGAAGATAATAATTTTCAAACCCTGCCAGCAGGAGGAACAACATCGATAGCATTCGGTAAAAAGGAATCCACAGATAGGATTCCAAGTTGTTAAGATCGCTAGAAGGGATTTCGTATTTCGATATTCATCAATGGAGGTCGCCAGAAGGGACCTCATATTTCAACTTTGAATAAAAGGAATCGCCAGATGGGATTCCAAGTTGTTTGGTTAAAGGGGACCGGCGAAGGGATCTCAGTTTAACCTAAGTGGAAAGGATTTTGGTTCTGGTTGAAGGGGATCGGCGAAAGGATCTCAGTTCAGTCTGACCACACAAACCTTGGTTATGGTTAAAGGGGATCGGTGAAGGGATCTCAGTTTAACCTAATTGGAAAGGATTTTGGTTCTGGTTGAAGGGGATCGGCGAAAGGATCTCAGTTCAGTCTGACCACACAAACCTTGGTTATGGTTAAAGGGGATCAGCGAAGGGATCTCAGTTTAACCTAATTGGAAAGGATTTTGGTTCTGGTTGAAGGGGATCGGCGAAAGGATCTCAGTTCAGTCTAACCACACAAACCTTGGTTATGGTTAAAGGGGATCGGCGAAGGGATCTTAGTTTAACCTAAATGGAAAGGATTTTGGTTCTGGTTGAAGGGGATTGGCGAAAGGATCTCAGTTCAGTCTAACCACACAAACCTTGGTTATGGTTAAAGGGGATCGACGAAGGGATCTCAATTTAACCTAATTGGAAAGGATTTTGGTTCTGGTTGAAGGGGATCGGCGAAAGGATCTCAGTTCAGTCTAACCACACAAACCTTGGTTATGGTTAAAGGGGATCAGTGAAGGGATCTCAGTTTAACCTAATTGGAAAGGATTTTGGTTCTGGTTGAAGAGGATCGGCGAAAGGATCTCAGTTCAGTCTAACCACACAAACCTTGGTTATGGTTAAAGGGGATCGACGAAGGGATCTCAGTTTAACCTAATTGGAAAGGATTTTGGTTCTGGTTGAAGGGGATCGGCGAAAGGATCTCAGTTCAGTCTAACCACACAAACCTTGGTTATGGTTAAAGGGGATCGACGAAGGCATCTCAATTTAACCTAATTGGAAAGGATTTTGGTTCTGGTTGAAGGGGATCGGCGAAAGGATCTCAGTTCAATCTAACCACACAGACCTTGGTTATGGTTAAAGGGGATCAACGAAGGGATCTCAGTTTAACCTAATTGGAAAGGATTTTGGTTCTAGTTGAAGGGGATCGGCGAAAGGATCTCAGTTCAGTCTAACCAGACAGACCTTGGTTATGGTTAAAGGGGATCAACGAAGGGATCTCAGTTTAACCTAATTGGAAAGGATTTTTGGTTCTGGTTGAAGGGGATCGACGAAAGGATCTCAGTTCAGTCTAACCATACAAACCTTGGTTATGGTTAAAGGGGATCGACGAAGGGATCTCAGTTTAACCTAATTGGAAAGGATTTTGGTTCTGGTTGAAGGGGATCGGCGAAAGGATCTCAGTTCAGTCTAACCACACAAACCTTGGTTATGGTTAAAGGGGATCGGCGAAGGGATCTCAGTTTAACCTAATTGGAAAGGATTTTGGTTCTGGTTGAAGGGGATCGGCGAAAGGATCTCAGTTCAGTCTAACCACACAAACCTTGGTTATGGTTAAAGGGGATCGGTGAAGGGATCTCAGTTTAACCTAATTGGAAAGGATTTTGGTTCTGGTTGAAGGGGATCGGCGAAAGGATCTCAGTTCAGTCTAACCACACAAACCTTGGTTATGGTTAAAGGGGATCGATGAAGGGATCTCAGTTTAACCTAATTGGAAAGAATTTGGTGCTGGTTGAAGGGGATCGACGAAAGAATCTCAGTTCAGTCTAACCACACAGACCTTGGTTATGGTTAAAGGGGATCAACGAAGGGATCTCAGTTTAACCTAATTGGAAAGTATTTTGGTTATGGTTTGGGAGCACAAGATGACTAAATTTTGATCATAGTTTTTGGGGCCGAGGAGGATTACTGTAAAAGACAAGTTCTAGATCAATCAAGCTTCAACTAGATTAATTTCAGGAGTTCTGTTTTGAGTTTATCTTTATAAAACTTACTACGCAAAACCCTTGCTCCGTAAGCATTATAAAGAGGGGGCATCTGTTGTAACCCATTTTTTGGGTCCCCAAATAAATGAAATAAAATAAATAGCCAAAGGAGGTTAGAAAAATAACAGGAGGCAGAAGCGCTCAGCAAATGGTCAGAAAAATCGGTCAAGAAGGTTAAAAATACAAAGATGGATTTTTGACAATATATTCATGAATGATGAGAGCCCTATTGAGAAGGAAAATTTGAATTTTGAGGAGAAAAGCCCAAATTTGGATGTTTATGGACTTAATTGGATTTTTAATTGATTTTATAGGGGTTTTGATTGCAAGAAAAATTGATTTTTAAGTCAATTTGGGTTTTAATTAGAAGAAATTTAAGTTCTGGGGCCAAAATATATTTTTAGGAATTTATTAGGCCAAATCAGGGGCTTAATTGCATAAATATTGAAGTTTAATGGCCAATTAGGGGCTTAATTGAGAAAATCCGAAACCAGGGACCAAATTGGAAGAGGCGCGTAAATGGAGGGGCTGCAATTATTCGGTTCAGGGGCCTAATTGAAGAAATTGAAAGTTTATTGATCAATTGAGGGCTTAATTGCACAAATTAGAGGCCAAGGATTAAAATGAAAAACGCGGCAAACTTGAGGGGTGGAGACAAAAATTAAAAAGGATGCAATTGAAAAGAATAAAGATCAATTGAGGACTGATTTGGAAAACATATTCTGGCGCCTTTTTTTTTATCCAAAACGACGTCGTTTCATACAAAAAAAAAAAGAAGAAAAAAAGGAGGACCGAACGGTGCCGTTTTGAACGGCACTGTTCCTCTTCCTTCTTCCTCCATGCAAGCGTTACAGGGGAAGAAAGAAAAATGGTTTTCTTCTTTAGACTTGTCACTCTCTCTCCTCGCGCCAACCAACACGATGACCCACGCCTTGGACCACCAAAACCGAAGTTGCTGGCCGACTGGCCGCTCGCCCCGCCGAAAGCAAGGGAGCGGCGCCTTGCTGTCGCGTGTGGTGGCCGACCAGCCGCCCGCGAAACCCGCTCCCCAGACGCACTAATGAAGGGCCCAGCACACTTTCTCTCCTATAAATAGAGAAAAAAACCGAAGGCGCAGAGACCCGAAAGGAGAAAGAAAAGCAGAGGAAAGATTGAAGGAAGAGAGAGAGGGAAGAGAGAGAACGAACCAGAGAGAGGAAAAGGAGAGAAAGAACCGAACAAACAAAAAACGCTAACAAACCTGTACTGAGAGGGAGGAAGCCACCGAAAAACAGAGGAAGCCATACGGAGGAGAAAGGGAAGAGCAACAACCGCACCCTCCGCCGTTCGAACAGCCGCAGCACCACCCGGAGCCACCGTTCGCGAGCCCCGTCACCACAGCACCACCAGTGACCGCCTCCTCCTCGCCAGGTACGCTTCTTTCCCCTGCATTTTTTTTCTTTCGCTACCTAAGGTTTCCTCTTGCATGCAGAATCGTTTCTGCATGCAGGAGGTGGGGAGGGAAAATAATTCCCTCCCCCCCCGTTTAGTTCGCTGGGCCAGGCTGATGCTGGCCCAGCGTTGTTTTTTTTCCTCTAGGCCAGACGGGTTCTGGCCCAGCCCTGCGATCTGGGCCAGGTCGGGCCCAGACTAAGGAGTGATTTTTAGTTGGGCCGAGATCGGCCCAGTTTTATTTTGGGCCGAGGTCGGCCCAACGTTTTTTTCTATTGGGCTGTCCGGCCCATTTATTTGGGCCGGCCCGCCCACTTAATATATTATATTATATATTATATGATATATGTGTGTATATATATTATAAAATAAAAAAATATATTCTGAAAAAAATCTTTAAAAATATTGTTGATTTTTCTGCATATTTTGGTCAAAAAGTGTTTAATGTTGGTTTGTATTTTTATACCGTAAAGATACAAATCCAGTATTAATATACCCGGTTTTCGTTAAAACATCAAAGATTTTCAGAATAAAAAATGTTTTTGCTTTCATAAAAATTGTAAAAAAGTCTCTAAAAAATGTTGTTGATTTTTCTGCATATTTTTATTAAGGTGGATTAATATTGGGTCATATTTTTATACCGTAAGAATACAAACCCAGTATTAAAATACCCGATTTTTGTTAAAACATCAAAAAAAAATAATTTTCCAAAAATGTTTTTTTGTTTTAAAATACGGCCTAGTCTCTCCAATATATATAAATATCATAACATCATATTTTCACACAACAAAAAAAATTTCAAAACAATATCTGTATTAGCATGCATTTTGGCTTTAATAACCAGTTTATTCAAGCCATGAGAACTAGGCCAATATTTCAAAAATTCTAAAAAAATCTTTTTTTTGTTTTTTTTCTTTTTAGTATTTGGGATTACGAATTTATACGTAAAACGTATTCCTAAATATTGTTAATAAAGTTTTGGTACAGACGTTAGAACGATTAGGATTTTACCCGATAAGATAAAGACCTTCTTACCGAGGAGGATTTTTCTTGAACCATAGACAGACCAACAATTGGAAGTACAATAATACCTTAGTTTTTATCAGACAATAAAACAATGCAGCTTACCATAGGTAAGGCGTATTTGGGGTGCTAATACCTTCCCTTTACGCAACCAGTCCCCGTACCCGATCTCTGTGACCAGTTAGGGTTTCTAGTGACCAAAACACTAGGTGGCGACTCCCATTCCATTTTCTACCAATAAAAGACAAAGAATTTTCTTGTCTTCCCAATCTATGCCACATAGAAATAGAGATACATTTTTATTAAAATGGAAACTAGAGTTTTTTCGCCGCGACGCGGCACACGTGCGACACTTCGCTTTCTCAATATCCGGTTTAATCCATATCTCACTGGATATTTGCCGGAATTTCAGTCAGGCAACCAGTTTGAAATATTGTTGCTGGCAGGGACGAATTTCTCTGGTCAGCTACCGGGGTCCCTTGGTAACCTCAAATTATTGAAAGAATTTGACGTGGCAGAATGTTATTTTTCAGGGGTGATACCATCTTCACTTGGTAATCTTACGAAACTGAATTATCTAGACCTTTCTCATAACAGTTTGTCTGGGAAAATCCCTTCTACATTTGTCAACCTTCTTCAACTTACTTACCTGTCGCTTTCTTCTAATAATTTCAGTTCTGGAACCTTGCATTGGCTTTGTAATCTAACCAAACTCAATTATGTAGACTTGGCTCAAACCAATTCATACGGTGAGATTCCATCCTGTCTTGGAAACTTGACTCAGCTCACACAGTTAAACCTTTATGCGAATGAATTAACTGGTCAAATTCCATCTTGGATAGGAAACCAAACCCAATTAATCTCACTGGACCTTGGAGACAACAAACTGCACGGTCCAATTTCAGAGTCCATTTTTAGGCTTCCCAATCTTGAAACCCTTAACCTATTTGAAAATTTATTCAGTGGCACTGTAGAATTTGGCCTTCTTAAGTCAAGAAGTCTTGTTTCCTTCCAATTATCTGGCAATAATTTGTCTGTGATTGGTAACCACAATGATAGAGCTGCTCTGCCAAAAATTCAAATTTTAGGTTTGGGTGGATGCAATTTATCAGGCGAGTTTCCAAGTTTCTTACATGGTCAAAATCACTTGGAAACTCTTTGGCACCAAGTTTCCAAGTTTGAGGGGCACATACCAAAATGGTTTATGAACTTGGGCACCGAAACTCTTTGGCATTTAGATCTGATGGGCAACCTTCTAACAGGTTTTGAGCAATCCGTTGATATTCTTCCATGGAATAATCTACGATATCTGAGACTTTCTTTCAACAAGCTTGATGGAGCCCTTCCAATCCCACCACATTCCACCATTATTTATGAAGTCTCAGACAACCGTTTAAATGGAGAAATTCCACCAGCAATCTGCAATCTGACATCTCTTGTTATCCTCCAATTGTCTAACAACAATTTGAGTGGCAAGCTTCCGCAATGTTTAGGAAACATAAGTAACTCTGCTTCAGTACTCGATCTACACAACAACAGCTTCAGCGGTGACATTCCTGAAGCTTTCTCAAGTGACTGCGCATTGAGGGCAAGCGATTTCAGTCAAAACCAATTGGAAGGGAAGATACCAAAATCATTAGCCAATTGTCCCAAGCTAGAGATTCTCAATATCGAACAAAACAAGATAAATGATGTCTTCCCTTCATGGTTGGGTATTTTGCCAGAGTTGAGGGTTCTGATTTTCAGATCCAATAGGCTCCATGGCGTGATTGGGAAACCTAAAGCTGACTTTGAATTCCAGAGGTTGCAGATTGTTGATCTATCCGGTAATTGTTTTTTGGGTAAGTTGCCACTTGAATACTTTCGAAATTGGACTGCCATGAAAACTATCTATAAAGAACACCCGTTGTACATGCAAGTAGACGCAAGTTTTCAATTAGCAAGGTATGTAATGACATATCATTTTGACTACTCAATGACAATGACCAATAAAGGTGTGGTGACAAAGTATGAGAAGATCCAAGAATTTCTCACAGCTATTGATCTTTCAAGAAATCGTTTTGAAGGAGGAATCCCAGATGCCCTTGGAGATCTCAAAGAACTGTATTTGCTCAATCTCTCCAACAACTTTCTCACAGGTCGCATCCCTCCATCCTTGTCCAACTTGAAAGGGCTTGAAGCTTTGGACCTTTCTCAGAACAAACTCTCGGGAGAGATTCCTGTCCAACTTGCACAGCTCACCTTCCTTGCGGTCTTTAATGTGTCTCACAATCTTCTATCAGGTCCAATACCAAGAGGAAACCAATTCGAGACATTTGACAACACTTCATTTGATGTGAATCCACGATTGTGTGGAAAGCCTTTATAAAAAAAATGTGGAAATGGCGAGGACTCGCTGCCAGCACCTGAAGAAGATGAGGGCTTGGGATATCCACTTGAATTTGGTTGGAAGGTGGTGGTGATAGGTTATGCAACCGGGTTGGTAATTGGAGTGATTCTTGGATGCGCTATGAACACAAGGAAGTATGAATGGCTGGTAAAGAATTACTTTGTGAACAAAGGTCAAAATTTGAAGACTCGCCTGCATAGAAATTGATTTCTAATTATTAGGATATTTTCCAATTTGTTGTATTATCTCGTATTCTCGTATTTCCTCTTCCTTCTCTTTTTCATTTTTTTCCCCTTAATTTTCACTTCTAAGGTTAATAGTGAATTTCTCTTGGATGGTCCATGTAACGTGCTAAAAATATCATGATGATGTCTTTAAAGTAATTAGTAATGTAACATATAGTATGTTGAATATTTGTGTACACTAGTAGTCTAAAGTATGAATTTTAGATGAAAACAAATCTTAATGCTGCTATAATATATGACTGGAGAGTTACTTATGCATGCGTAAGATAAAGATAATAACAAATAATAAATAAAAAAAACCAAGAATCTTAATGAGCGACTGCAAATATGAATTTTAAGTTTATGAATTTTATTTTTTCTAAATTAACAATAATAAAATCTGAGGAGGTTTACACTTGAATAAGTAAAAAACTCTACCTCAACTATTTCTTAGGCCTGAAAAGATTAATGAGACTTTCGATTTTCATTAATTATTTGCTTTTCGAGGTAATCACAACTTCTAATTGATGATGGACTAAATGTTGAATAATAAACTCAATATCCAGAAGGTCAAGGAAAGCAACCACCCACCAGCCGCAGCCGCCAGCCGCCTTCACACCACCGGTCAACAGCCGCCTTCACACCTGGAATAGTAGATTTTCGTATTCTGAATTTATGTATAAATAGGGTGCTCAGTTATGTTATTTTGTGTGGAGAGAATTGAGAGAAACACTTGAAAGAGAATAGAGAGAGAGAGGGCGTGTAATTGTTAAGCTTTTGTGTTGTTATTGTAAGCTTCAGTTTTGTGTAATAAAACAGTGTGTTTTATCCCCTCTGAGTGTTTCAAAGCCACCACCAGTGGTTTCTCCCACCAACAATTGGTATCAGAGCCCCGTTCGTCGGAAAACAGAAGAGTTTTGGGGTATATCTGAATTTTCAAAGTTGTCAAAAACAAGTTTTGATCATTCCACAGTGTAGAGCTCCTCAAGACGAGCTCACTGTCGCAAGAATCAGCTTGATCGGAGATCGCGGTGAGCCACACGCGCCGCCTGAAGATTCTACACAGAAGACCACGCGCATCCACGCGCGCCAGAGGTTGAAGACGACTGACGTGCACGCACGCCATATTCAAGCCGCGCCGAGCCGTTCACGCCGAGTCCTAGCCGAGCCGCAAACCGAGTCCAGCCGAGCCACAAGTCGCACCGTACTATGAGCCGAGCCGAGCCGTGTTCCAGTCTGAGCCGAGCCGCGAGAATATTCCCCAGAATATTCCCGGTTCAACCCAGCGAACCGCCCGCCGTACAGAATTGGTTTTTGGACCGGTTCACCCATTTTCTGACCCGATTTCAACAAAGTCAGACTGGTTCCCGACTATTTGGACCATTCCGGATCGATCTACAGTGTCCGTTTGGCCAAATTCGGCTCCCAGAAAGGTGATATAGCCATTAAAAGAGCAAAATGACTACTGAAGGTACACATACACTCATCCCGAAGCTGACCAAAGACAACTATGATAGTTGGTGCATCAAATTGAAGGCATTTCTTGGGTCGCAAGAGTGTTTGGATATTGTACAAACTGGTTATGATGAACCAGAGTCCAAAGAAAGAGAAGATGTTTTACAAGAGGCACAGAAGCAAGCCTTGAAAGTCAACAGAAAGAAGGACAACAAAGCAAAGACCATCATCTATCAAGGTCTTGATGAAGATACATTCGAGATAATAGCTTCCGCTGAAACGTCACATGACATATGGGAGGCTCTCCAACAGAAATACAAAGGTGCTGACAGAATCAAGAAGATTCGTCTTCAATCTTTGCGAGGAGAATTTGAGTTATTGCAAATGAAATCCTCGAAGTCTATTTCTGATTATCACACAAGGATTATGGTGATAGTCAACCAGATGAGAAGAAATGGAGAAGCCCTCATCGATTCTCGAATTACAGAAAAAATTTTGAGATCCCTAGATCCAAAATTCGATTTTGTTGTTGTCGCAATTGAAGAGTCCAAGGAAGTGGACAAGTTGATAGTAAATGAGCTTATGAGTTCTTTGCAAGCTTATGAGCAGAAGATAGTAAAGCGAAATGAAGATAAGGCCATCGAGCATGCCTTACAAGCAAAGTTGTCCCTCAAGGACAGATATGAGCAAGGGGAGACTTCATCAAGTGGCTACACCACTCAAGGAGGAAGTCAACAATCCAGAGGAGGATTCCAGAGATTCCAAGGAAGAGGTTCTTGGAATACAAGCTTTAGAGGAAGAGGTGGTAGAAACACCACTAGAGGAGGCCGAGGACAACAAGCATTCACTCCTAGAGGAAGAGGAGACGATTACAATAACCGTGACAAGAGAAATATCAAATGTTATAGCTGCAATCAATTTGGGCACTATAGCACTGAATGCCGATGGAAAGCTCCGTTGGAGATACGTGAGCAAGCCAACTATGTAGAGAAGCATGATGGAGAAGCATCTGCATTTCTTGTCCAACAAGAACTTGGCGAGAAACAAGAGAACATATGGTATCTAGATACTGGAGCCAGCAATCACATGTGCGGCTACCGAGAGTTATTTGGTGATCTAGATGAGACCAAGCAAGGTCTAGTTACTTTTGGAGATACCACAAAGGTTCCATTCAAAGGTAAAGGCAGCATCCCAGTCAAGTTGAAGAATGGCGATTCCAGCTACATCGCCGATGTGTATTATGTCCCAGCCATAAAGCAGAACCTGATTAGCTTAGGTCAACTTTTGGAGAGAGGATATAGTTTTTACTCGAAGAATTGTCATCTGACAATTAGAGACAACAATGAGAGATTAATGGCCTACGTGAAAATGTCCAAGAATAGGATGTTTCCTTTGAACATCCAGTATGATGCAACAAGGTGTTTGAGTGCCATCACCAACAGTGAAGAATGGCTTTGGCACCTGAGGCTTGGACATCTGAATTTCACGAGTTTGAAGATGCTAGCAAGCAAGAAGATGGTCAAAGGTTTGCCTCACATTGATCATCCAGATGAAGTCTGTGAGAGTTGTGTCCTCAGCAAACATCACAGATCCAGTTTTGCCAAAGAAGTCAACTGGAGAGCAAAGAGGCCACTGGAGTTAGTACACACAGATGTGTGTGGCCCAATTACGCCTATGTCGACTGGACAAAATAGGTACTTCCTCACTTTTACTGATGATTTTAGTAGAAAGACGTGGATATACTTTCTGAAGAGGAAGTCAGAAGTATTCAATTGTTTTAAAGATTTTAAAGCAACTGTGGAGAAGCAAACTGGTTACACGATCAAAACAGTGAGATCTGATCAAGGTGGAGAATATACAGCAAACGACTTTGAAGCCTATTGTACACAACAAGGCATCAGACATCAGACGACACCAGCTTATACACCACAGCTGAACGGTGTAGCAGAAAGGAAGAATTGCACGATTCTTGACATGGCCAGAAGTCTACTCAAAGCAAAGAAGTTGCCCAAGCAATACTGGGCTGAAGCTGTATCATGTGCAGTGTATCTACTGAATCGCTGCCCAACCAGAAGTTTGCAAGGACTCACTCCAGAAGAAGCATGGAGTGGTCACAAACCAAGTGTTACTCATCTACGAGTCTTTGGTTGTGTGGCATATGCAAAGATCCCAGATGCAAGAAGGAGAAAGCTCGATGATAAGAGCGAGAAATGCATCTTTGTCGGATATGGTGAAAGAAGGATGGGATACAGGCTGTATAATCCTATCACGAAGAAGGTGATTACAAGTAGAGATGTTATCTTTGAAGAAGATAAATCTTGGGCATGGAATGGTGATCAAGAAGCAATCAAATGGATCAATCTTGATTTGATCCTTGAAGTTGAAGAAGTACCAACAGTACTTGTAGAAGAACCGATTGTGCCAGCAGCTGAACCACAAAGTCCAGTGTTTATACCAGCAGCTGAACCACAAAGTCCGGCACACAGTTTCCCTGTATTCAACAGGAGGAACACACCAGGAGCATCATCATCAACACCACCATCAGCATTCTCGTCAGAAGGACCAAGAAAGATGCGGAATCTTGAAGAGTTGTACGATACCACTCAGGTCATGGAAGATACAACTTTGTTTTGTTTTCATGCAGATAGTGACCCATTAAGCTTAAATAAAGCTGTCACAGAAAAGAAATGGATTAAAACAATGGATGAAGAAATACATGCCATTAAGAATAATGATACCTTGAAGCTGACTTATCCACCAGAAAAGAAGAAAGCAATAGGTGTCAAATGGATCTACAAGACGAAAGCCACAGTAGTGGATAAAGGCTACAAACAGAGAGAAGGCATAGAAAGGGAGAAGTATTCATGCTTGGCATGACATCCCTCGATTGAGTTTAAGGGGGAGATTTGTTGAATAATAAACTCAATATCCAGAAGGTCAAGGAAGGCAACCACCCACCAGCCGCAGCCGCCAGCCACCAGCCGCAGCCGCCAGCCATCAGCCGCAGCCGCCAGCCGCCTTCACACCACCGGTCAACAGCCGCCTTCACACCTGGAACAGTAGATTTTCGTATTCTGAATTTATGTATAAATAGGGTGCTCAATTATGTTATTTTGTGTGGAGAGAATTGAGAGAAACACTTGAAAGATAATAGAGAGAGAGAGGGCGTGTAATTGTTAAGCTTTTGTGTTGTTATTGTAAGCTTCGGTTTTGTGTAATAAAACAGTGTGTTTTATCCCCTCTGAGTGTTTCAAAGCCACCACCAGTGGTTTCACCCACCAACACTAAAAGCCTCAATCTTGGCTCATGAAATGGACTAATAATCTGTCATTGGCCCAAAAGCAGATTAATGATTTATAGGGCATTTTTGGAAGTTAAAAAAAAATAGCTAGATTTTCTCTGATTTTTTCCTTCTTTTTGATACTAGGGAAATAGTTTCCGATGTAAGTTATTGATCAAATATGATTATGCCCTCAATGAAAGTTAATTAAATTGGCGAGAAAGATTGATAATATGTTTCTTGGAACAAATTTGCTGTATAGAATACCAGGAGTACATGGCCAAGGGTTTAAATCTTCTAAAACCCAGCAGCTAGCTCTCATGTCAGAGTTTTAGGAAAAGAAAAAGCATTATTAGTAGAGTAAGATTTTATGATATTCAAGAAGTCAGTAGGAATAGTTATTCTCTGATTCTATTTTGAAGAAAAATAGATATTTAATGAAAGAAAAAAAATTAAATATGAGATTTATCAAAAGTAATAATAATATTTCTATCAAAAGCATGGTTGACGTGAAGATTTCTCGTACACTGATCTTTTCATTGCCATTCTTTGGAGAGAATGGTTTCTCCCAGCACAGCACCAGCATTGCTTCTTTCTTTCGAAGAACTCTTCCTCTGCCCATTAATCACTTAATTTCCATCAGAACTGAAACTAAATTGAAAATAAGTAAAAATATTCATTATTACGAGAGCTATCCATTCTTTTAAAAATGAAAACCTATTACTCATTTTTTAAAATTATTTTGATAAAATATATATTTTTATTAAAAATGATTTAGAACATTTGAGATAATAACGAAAAACCTAGATTGCTAAAAATCATAGTTGTTATGGCATGATGAATCCTCAAACATAGATTGAAGGATGTGTAGGCAAATTTACACGAAACATCATCTGCACTTTGATGCATCTTATCCTCTGTTTTCTGAAATACGCTTAGCATACTCTGGTAACATTAATTGGTGTTCTGTCACTATAAAAGTCAACTGAGAATTTTCTGGCCACCTATTCTCTGCCTTTCTCCTACAACTTGCATCCTAGTGTTTTATACTAGGGTTAAGCTGCTATAAATAGATTTGAATTCAATCTAGGATAATGGAAAACTCATTAAATTGAATGAATAGTACTGTGCTCGCATGGATCTCTTAGTTATGGTTGTAGAGTCAATTTTTGTCAAAGCGAAACAT
The DNA here is from genome assembly GCA_027475595.1 of Populus davidiana x Populus alba var. pyramidalis. Taxonomy (NCBI): domain Eukaryota; kingdom Viridiplantae; phylum Streptophyta; class Magnoliopsida; order Malpighiales; family Salicaceae; genus Populus; species Populus davidiana x Populus alba var. pyramidalis. The sequence goes on along the minus strand of JANKYH010000288.1, from coordinate 16,167 downwards.
GAGCTTTGTCAGTAGTAACAATTGCATTTGATTTCTGCTTTGCTGGCTTTGATGGAGCAAATGTTTTAGGAAGTGAAAAAAGAGAAGTCTGGTGGATTTACAACGAATCGGCAATGTTCAAAATGGAAGTTGAATTACATTAAGAACTTCAAACGTAATCTGTTTCCAACTTTATAGTCCAAAAAATCCTATAATCAAACCTATCACCCAAAACGCACGCAAATGAAATCTAACTCAAGCACTACAAAAAAACCCCAACACAGCTCTGATACGGCCCCAACTGAGCAAGTTGATGCAGTGGGCAACCATTGGTATTCAGATGGTGTTCTGTCATTAAATTCTTAGCGACTAATTATAGATATCTTGGCAGCTTTCCTCCATTAGCATTACATTTAAGTCATGTTTAGTAGTTTGAGATGCGTCAGTCGGTTTTTGAGTAGCCCCTCTTTCTCTCTTGATCTCTTCAAACTTTTGAGTTAACCAAAATTTACGTGGCTAGTTCCGTCTTCTCAAATTTGAATAGATTGTGTGGTGTGTTCTATTTATTGGATTATTTTCAAACGTTTCTTTCCCTGTTTCTTAAAGAATCATTAAAATGAAAAGAAAAAAAAGTTACGTTTCTTCATTTTTGATAGCGAATGTTTTTATGAAATTCATTCATTATATTATTTTAAACCAATTGCTTGATAATATTTTAAATTGATCCCATTATATATTTAGCATCCGAATATTCAGTTCTTTCGTTTCGTACACTCCATTCTTCGCAATAAGGAAATTGAACTTTTTCTTTACGAAAGAAATTGAAGTTTTTCTTTTTCACAGAAGACTTAACAACTCTAAATTATTAATTTGCAACCGCACATTCTTTGTACACTGAACAATCTAAATAAATACATCAACGAAAAATCCCCATTGTTTTCAATCAAATCTTGTTTCCTTCACAAGAAGTTATTTGTGATAGTAATTCATATGCTATAATAACATCCAAAAACCATTCTGTTTAAAGTCTTCAACCCATCTCCCACGGCTCTCTTAGTCACCTGGGAGCTTTCCTCTTCACTTCAAAATAAGGGGTAAAGTCTCTGCTAATGTTATAAGTCATTGAATACAAGGATGATTGTGGTGGAAATAGAAGTCTTCAGAGTAAGTTAAACGCTCAAGGCCAACTTGATTCAGACCACTACATACTGGAACTGTTTGTCCAGCAACTTCTTCGTGCTCTAGAATTTAATGAAACAAGACAACAACTCAGAATTTGAATGAAATTGGCTTTCGAGCATAAAGTCTTTGCAGATGAGACTATTCATGTTCACTGCTTGTTTACTTTTCAACCATACTAATATATATAGCAAACCTTTTAGTTGATAGGAAAAAGTGGTGATTGCTGCTCATGGGATGGTGTTGGATGCGATGGGGACTCTGGTCATGTGATCGGCCTTGACCTCAGTAGCAGCTGTCTTTATGGCTCCTTCGACTCTAATATTTTTTTAATAACATATATAGAAAGGAGGAATAACTAAGTTATTATAACTCAAAACTTTTAAGGAATATAAATATCATAACTATGGAGGGAGAGTCACCTAAAATATTTTATTTTTATTTGCCTATATCTTATTTTCCACAAAATTATTACAATATTTTATATAAAAAATTAGAAAATTGTAATAATAATGAATAAAAAAGAAAATTTATTTTATTTAAATAAAAAATAAAATTATTAAACTGAATCAAAAAATAAAAATAACTAAAAAATATATTTTGAGAGACTTGAAAACTAAAGAGAATATTTTTATAAAAAAAAGTGATATAAAAATATTTGAAATGAAAACTAAGAATGTAGAAATAGTTTTTAATGACTCGTTAGCTATGGGCATTCTATAATAAAAATTGTTTAAGCAACTAAATTAAATTAAATGTATGATCTTAATGGTAAATTAGAGGAGAAATCAAAATGTATGCTAGCTACCTTGTAACTGCGCTGCAGAAGAAGGCGACAATCAATTGTATGAAAAATAGACAGAGCAATTATATTTAACATGAAAGATGGTTTTTGTTAATTTAGTATTTGAATTTAATTTGTAGTTCAATTTAATCTCACTGTTTTGAATCACATCTTGGTTTCGCAGTCAAAAGCCATTAATTATGATGAACACATTTCTTTTCAGCATTTAAATAATTTATACAACTTTATTATATCTCACGTTTATTTCAGTCATGGATAACATGATCATGCTTGTCGAAACTTTGGCATGTGTGGTGGGAGACTTGGACTTTGAAATTGGATGGGGCCCTATATAAACTCCATTGCCTCACTTATTTGCTCATTAAGAAAACCAAGGATTAATTTACTTTTAGAGAAAGATAGTTAACAAAAACAAAATTGGCATCAACTGTGTGTTTCTTAACCATGCGGATGCTTTTCCTCTTTTTGCTGTCTTTGTTTTATCTCAGAGCATGCTATTCTTCTCCTTCCATGCAGCCTCTATGCCATGATGACGAGAGTCATGCCTTGTTGCAGCTCAAGGAAAGCCTTGTCATTAATGAGTCCGCTTCTTCTGATCCTTCTGCCTATCCTAAGGTTGCATCATGGAAAGTTGATGGAGAAAGCGGTGATTGCTGCTCATGGGATGGTGTTGAATGCGATGGGGACTCTGGTCATGTGATCGGCCTTGACCTCAGTAGCAGCTGCCTTTATGGTTCCATCGACTCTAATAGCAGCCTCTTCCACCTTGGATAGGAAACCATACCCAATTAATCTCACTATACCTTGGTGTCAACAAACTGCACGGTCCGATTCCTGAATCTATTTATAGGCTTCAAAATCTTGAAGAACTTGACCTAGGAAATAATTTCTTTAGTGGTACTTTGGATTTGAACCTTCTTCTTAAGTTCAGAAACCTTGTTTGACTCCAGTTATCGTATACCAATCTGTCTCTGCTTAGTAGCAACAATGATACCATTCCTCAGCCAAAACTTGAACTCTTGACGTTGAGTGGATACAATCTAGGTGAATTTCCCAGTTTCTTGCGTGATCAAAACCATTTGGAGATTTTAGAGCATGAGTTTATGAACATGAGTACCATAACACTTGAGGTTCTATGTCTGACTGGCAACCTTCTGACTGGATTTGAGCAATCCTTTCACGTTCTTCCATGGAAGAATCTACGCTCACTGCAACTTTATTCGAACAAGCTCCAAGGATCCCTTCCAATTCCACCACCAGCAATCTTTGAATATAAAGTCTGGAACAACAAATTAACCGGAGAAATACCAAAAGTTATTTGCGATCTGACTTCGCTTTCTTTCCTTGAATTGTCAAATAACAATTTGAGCGGCAATCTTCCGCCGTGCTTGGGCGATAAAAGCAGGACTGCTTCAGTTCTGAATCTGCGCCACAATAGTTTCAGCGGTGATATTCCTGAAACATTCACAAGTGGCTGCTCATTGAGGGTCGTTGATTTCGGTCAAAACAAATTGGAGGGTAAGATACCAAAATCATTAGTCAATTGCACCGAGCTAGAGATTCTCAATCTTGAACAAAATAAGATAAATGATGTCTTTCCTTCTTGGTTGGGTGTTCTTCCTTATTTGAGGATTATGATACTGAGATCTAATGGGCTTCATGGTGTGATTGGGAAACCTAAAACCAACGTTGAATTTCCGAGGTTACAGATTGTTGACCTCTCCAACAACAGTTTTAAGGGTAAGTTGCCACTTGAATATTTCCGAAACTGGACAGCCATGAAAACAGTCCACAAGGAACACTTGATTTACATGCAAGTAAACACAAGTTTCATAATATCTGAATTTTTAATGACAAATCAATTTCAATTCTCAATGACAATGACAAACAAAGGTGTGATGAGACTATATGAGAAGATCCAAGATATTCTCACTGCTATCGATCTCTCATGCAATGGTTTTGGAGGAGGAATTCCAGAGGTCCTTGGAGATCTCAAAGAACTTCATTTGCTCAATCTCTCCAACAACTTTCTCAGGGGTAGCATCCCTCCATCCTTGTCCAACTTGAAAGAGATTGAATCTTTGGACCTTTCTCAGAACAAACTCTCGGGAGAGATTCCTGGCGAACTTGCACAGCTCACCTTCCTCGAAGTCTTCAATGTGTCTCACAATTTTCTCTCAGGTCCGATACCACGAGGAAACCAATTCGGAACATTTGACAACACTTCATTTGATGCAAATCCAGGATTGTGTGGGGAGCCGTTGTCAAAAGAATGTGGAAATGGTGAGGACTCGCTGCCAGCAGCTAAAGAAGATGGGGGCTCGGGATATCCACTTGAATTTGGTTGGAAGGTGGTGGTGATAGGTTATGCAAGTGGATTGGTAATTGGAGTGATTCTTGGATGCGCTATGAACACAAGGAAGTATGAATGGTTGGTGAAGAATTATTTGGCGAGGTGGCAATACAAATGTCAGAATTTGAAGACTTATCGCCTGCGTAGAAATTGATTTCTAATTATTAAGGTGTTTTCTAGCTTGTTAATTATGTTAAGATTGTATTTTCTTTTCCTTGTCTTCTGTTTCTTAATTTTCACTTGTAAGGATAAGAGTGATTTTCTCTTGGATGGTCTTTTAATTTCATATACTAAAAATAAGATGGTATGTTGAATAGAGAGTTTAATTTTATTAATTTATTCTCAACAGAAGAAATTAGTTTTACTTATTTGAAAAAAATATATATATATTCCATCAATGAAGCGCCCAGGTCTACGTACTTTGTTTACTTTTCCTTTACTTTGTTTACTAATTTGAAAATAGAGAAAGTGCAACCTCTGAAGGGTATCAACAAACCTGAGAAAGTAAGTGTTTTTTTTATTATTATTAAAAAAAAAAAACTTTCATACAATCAATGTGGTGAATTTTTAAGTTTGTCATTTTAGCGTGTCTCTATTTAATAATCCACATGTGGGTTTTATTACTGCAATAGCTATTTAACTCTCGCTGCGTCATGTACATATATTATTTTTTAAGTATTTTTGTAGCTAAAAAAATTATAAATTTAAATTAAAAAACTTAAGCATATAAGTAGTTAAATAAATTAAAAACTATATATGTTCATAAATAAATAAATAAGTTATTAATGATAACTAAAAATAAAATTAAAAAAAATCAAGAAACATATATAAATTAAGATATTTAATCTCACAAGATAAAATATTTATCCTACTGTGTTTGCTTAATCTAATTTATTCAAATATTTTTTTATTTAATTAAACTATAATAGAAATAGACACACATTAAATTGATTGAATAAAATAAAATAAAATAAAACATTATATATAGCTATATATATTAGAAATATTATTTAAAAAAATTATTTTTATTCGAAAAATTTTATCTATACAAAAAATTTAAAAAACATTCTAGACCTATGTGCTTAGACTTGTTATTTATTTATTTATTTTATATTTGAAAGGTATATCCACCCTTATTTATTTTTAAAAATAATAAGCAAGCAACAACAAATGACGTGCCATTCGCAAACCTGATGGGCTGAAAAATCTGGCAACACCTCTTTTATCTAAACAAAACCCAATTTTCAAGACATTTTAACCCCAAAACATGATATAAGTCATCGAATACAAGGATGATTGTGGTGAAAATAGAAGTCTTCAGAATAAGTTAAACGCTCAATGCCAACTTGGTTCAGACCACGACACAAGTTTGTGATTTTGGCCAATTAACTTTGACAATCGCAGTGGAATATTGGAACTGGTTGTCTAGCAAACTTCTTCGTGCTCTAGAATTTAATGAAACAAGACAAAACCAAGGGCGGAGCCTTTCACAAGGCTCCGTTGGGCTGTAGCCCAGGTAGGATAATTAAAAAGAAAACTAAAAAAAATACCTCTACCGAGTCATCAATGTTGCAGCCACTCAGTTACTTTTCTTCGCCATAGCCAACCATATGTTCACAATTGTTGGTGATGATGCCTCCTATTTCAAGCCTTTTACCACCTCACTCATCATGCTAGGACCTCGCCAAACCATGTATGTTTTGATCTCTGGAGACCGATTACCTGGCCGATATTATACGGCAGCCTGAGCTTATCAAGGTGCACAAAATGCACCATTTGATAGCACTACAACCAGTGCTGAAGGCATGTTAAAGATTTGGATGAGCTTTCATGTTAAGATTTTATTAATATTTTTTTAGTAGTTTTATGTATAAAAAAAATTATAATTCTCAACTGAGATTTTAAAAAATTCTAAAAATTTACGGGGAACCTTATAATATGATATTTTAGCTTGGGTTAAAATTTCAGAATTTTTTAAAAAATTCAGAAATTTGATGAAAAATCACAATTTGACTAGTTTTATGTTATTGGACGTAATTTTCAATCCGACCATTAGATTGAGCTTAAATTTTATGAGGGATCTTAAAATATATTGAATAAAATTTGGTTAAAATTTTAGGATGAATGGGGTTTGGTAGTGCTAAAAAAAAAAAGACCATCAAATAAAAGCAAAACAACTCATTCAGGGTAAAATGGTTATTTGCCATTAAAAAATAAAACAAATGAACTCTTCCTTCTTTTTATATGTTGCCAACTGGGCAGAAACATAATAGAAAAAGAAAAAAAAAGCTAGAGAGAGAGAGAGAAAAGTAAGGGGGAAAAAAAAAGTGAGAGAATAACCTTGTAAATTTATAAAGTCCAACTTATAAAGCATTAATCTAAGGAAGAATCAAGTGAAGGAAGGAGAAATTGAGAGAGGGAAAAAAATTTAATTACTTTGTTTTTCAGTTGACATGAGATTGTTATTTTATCTCAGTTGAGAGGTTGTTACAATATTGATTCAAATTCGATTATAGATGAATTATATTCTACCAAACATCGAAGGATGTAACTTTAATAGTGAGTTTATTTTTACTTTCACTTTAATTTTATTTATTTTTAAATTTAATTTTTAATATTTTGGATAGTGTATTTGAATTAAAACTTTACTGTTAATTTTAAAAATTTATATACACAAGGTAATAATTGATCATAACAAAAATTTATATATTTATTTAATAGCTCAGTGCAGGAAAAATTCCTAACTCCACCCTTAAAGATAACGACTCAAAATTTGAATGAAATTGACTGTCGAGCATAAAGTCTTTGCGGATGAGACTATTCATGTACACTACTTATATATATATATATATATATATATATATATATATATATATGCTCGACTATACATTTATGCTCGACAGTCAATTTCATTCAAATTTTGAGTCGTTATCTTCATATATATATATATATATATATAACATCTTGCTTAGTTGGACTTTGAATGAAATTGAAAGTAGTGCAAAAGGCCACTGATAGTAATTTTGCTTTCTTTTTTCTTTTAAAAAAATATTTACATTCTTTGCACACTGAAAAAAATTTAATTGATACATCAATGAAAAGTCCCTATTGTTTTCAATCAAATTTGGTTTTCTTCACAATAAATTATTTGTGATAGTAATGTTTGAAAATTTAAGGATATATTTTTTTAATAATCGAGGTTATTCTATTAAATGTTAGAAATTATAGATGCATGGACCTAGAGTGACCTAATTAGGAGGATGATTTTAAGATTTAAAACTCCATCAACCTATCCACCAAGAACATCTACTGCCCCACATAAAATAAATTTTGAAAAATAAAATAAAATAAAATAAAATCCTCTGACCTTGTGACCTAACTAATCAAAACCACCATAGTGATAAAAAAATATACAGTTCTACCCTTGCCCATTCAGAAACTGGAAAAGATCTATTTATGGGCTAGTAGAATAAATTTAGATCTAAGAAAATATATAAAACAATCAAGATTTATTAGCTTCTTAAAATTATAATAACAAAAGATTTGATTCTTGGATCAAACTTAAATTTTTGTTAGTTATTTCCCCTGAGACAATACTACGTTGCTGAAAGGACCATTAAGAAGACCTACTTGAATGTGATTATGCACTATTGAATTTCCACTAAATTGAAGCAAATAAAAAAGGGCATTGTAATTGAGGGTTCTTTCTTAGATATGTGATGATGACCTGTGTTTGGCACAAGGCACGATGGTATTTTCAACTCATCAAATGATCAGTCCGGCATGGGACATGGTGTTTGATGATACTGCATAGCTTAGTCACTGATACTGTACTGTCATAAATTTATCACCACACACATATTCCCACCGAAAGCAATATCCTTGAGGATAGATTTGGTGCATCATCTTGAATAAAGAAACAGTGCCATCACAATTTACATTTAATTCAATCAATAACACAACTTAGTGAAGAAAAAAATGGATTCGTGCAGCTACCTTTACGGCTTACTTACGTTGAGCTCATCCTCAACAAAAGGACGTGTTTTTAACAGCCATCTCAACTAAATTCATTTTCAGAGCATGGAAACTTAAGGTTTGTAACGCCAACAGTTGGAATTTTTCTTTAAAATTTTCACCATGCAACTTAAGGTTTTTAAAATTTTCTTTAAAATAGAACTTTTCGCAAGTAATTCAAAGGTATTCATAAATATAATTTTTCTTATACTTGAGAAGGGAATTATTAAAGAAATACTTGATGAACTCATAATTTAACAACTAAAAAACCTTATTATACTAGTGTATTTGATTTTAACACTTCATCAAATAGAAAACCCATACATTAACCATTCTGAAATTTTGAAAAATTTAAAACCTTTTAATCATTAAAAAAGAAGAAGTTTTCAATATACTTATGATAAAAATATAGATAATAATAATATTTTAGAAAAAATTAAAACCTTTTTCTCATTTAAGTTTTGGTTACTATTCTAATTTAATTTTTTTTCAACTTATAAGAATATTTTTAGCTTATAGAGGATTATGACATGTTGTTAAATATTGTATTTGATTTTTAAATATAAATCAATCAATTATTAAATTGATAATAAATTAATTGTTTAATTTATAGAAAAACTTAAAAATTATATAAATAGCAAAATATAGATGATTGCGGTGGAATTTAATAAAACAAGACAAAGACTTACTTTTCCAGTACCAGGAATAATAATAATAACATCTTTGCTTAGTTGGACTTTGAATGAAATTGAAAGTAGTGCAAAAGGCCATTCAAGACGGAGACTTGGAGTTGGGAAAATTACTTTTCCAGTACCAGGAATAATAATAGTAATTTTGCGTTTTTTTTCTTAAAAAAAAAATATTTACATTCTTTGCACACTGAAAAATATTAATTGATACATCAATGAAAAGTCCCCATTGTTTTCAATCAAATTTGGTTTTCTTCACAATGAATTATTTGTGATAGTAATGTTTGAAAAGTTATTTAAGGATATATATTTTTTAATAATCGTGGTTATTCTATTAAAAGTTAGAAATTATAGATGCATGGACCTAGAGTGACCTAATTAGGAGGATGATTTTAAGATTTAAAACCCCATCAACCTATCCACCAAAAACATCTAGTGCCCCACATAAAATAAATTTTGAAAAATAAATAAAATCCTTTGTTCCTGTCAACCTAACTAATCAAAACCACCATAGTGATTCCCGAAGCCTCCTCCACACCATGCCAAACCCACCAGCCTGAACCAGCCAGACAACAACTCCAACTGAAACCCACAATTGCCATGTCCCTTCCTCCTCCTGGTGTAGTAGGCGCGGTTCTAAATAGTCGGGTGATGATTTGACATTACTTGTTGGAGATCTGACCCAGTCAAATTATGTAAATAACTTAATAAATAGTTTTACGGGCTAGTAAAACTTAAACTAGGTCTAGATTAAAAAAATATATATAGAACAATCAAGATTTATCAACTTTTTAAAATTATGATAACAAAAGATCTGACTGTTAGATTGAAGCTTAAATTTTTATTAAGTGATTTCTCCTGGGGCAATACTACGTTGCTGAAAGGACCATTAAGAAGACCTACTTGAATGTGATTATGCACTATTGAATTTCCACTACATTGAAGCAAATAAAAAAGGGCATTGTAATTTAGGGTTCTTTCTTAGATATGTGATGATGACCTGTGTTTGGCACAAGGCATGATGGTATTTTCAAATCATCAAATGATCAGTCCGGATGGGACATGGTGTTTGATTAAATTTATCACCACACATATTCCCACTGAAAGCAATATCCTTAAAGATATATTTGGTGCAACATCTTGAATAAAGAAACACTGCCACCACAATTTACATTTAATTCAATCAATAACACAACTTAGTGAAGAAAAGATGGATTCGTGCAGCTACCTTTACGGCTTACTTACGTTGAGCTCATCCTCAACAAAAGGACGTGTTTTTAACAGCCATCTCAACTAAATTCATTTTCAAAGCATGGAAACTTAAGGTTTGTAACGCCAACAGTTGGAATTTTGTAAACTTTGGTGTTTTCGTTTAGAGATTGAGGCAGCTCTGCCTTTGCCCAAAATCACTAAAGATATTAGGTGATTCTATCGATGGATGTACTTTATTTGAACAGCGTTAACCAAACAAAAGGAGGGTTCCTGTATAAACTCGACCACCAAAACCGAGAGATGTTGGCAATGATGTAATTCAAGTGGAAAAACATAGAAATGTTGGGAGCAAGGATGGAGATGATTTCATAGGCAATTGCACTAGTTTTTAATGCCATGCACAATTCAAGAACCTATCAACTGCATGGTATAGCAAGCCTGCCAAACGGTCAATATCCATAAATGATCCAGTTACCTAAGCTACAGACAATGGTTGGTTTACATCAAATCAGCTCGAGCGAAAAGGAGAGAGGGGAGACATTCCGACAAATTCCAAAACATAGTTCGGTGCAATTAATCATGTTTACTCTCACCACAGTACAGATCACAAATAACAATAAAGATGCATCTCTTCGAGCTAAACTATTTAATAGCTCTACCCTATCGCATGCAGAAACAGAAACAGGAGAAGGCTAGCATTGTCTAGGCGAATTCTTGCAAGTTATTTCAGAGTAACGGCTGCATTTCTCAATGCAAGATACCTTTGCACATGCTCATTTGGGAGTGATCTCACGAGTTTGAAGACATCAGTATTTGCATAACGGAGGTTGGTCCTTGGATCATGGTAAGGTGCCTGCAGAAGAAGTTCGCTATGTGTAAGAGGGTCTGTAAAGAGATTGGTATACTATTCCATATTGTTTCAGATAGCATTCAAGATAGTAGCAGTTAATCATTGCATGTTCAATCTTTATTTGATGGGATGAATGGAATTGGTAACATATGGTGTCTAAGTGTCAAGCTACTCAAGAACAGAGGATAGCTAGGCTCTTTACTTTTCAATTTCGTATATCAACATAAACATTTAACAAGGTCAGCACAATCTTGAACGCCATGCTCAATCCTGAACAATCTAAACTTCAGCACCATGGCTTCTTCCAGCTAAACAAAAGCAGAAGATTAGGAATCTAGTTGTAGGACATCCCAGGGCACCTTCAAAGATGCGTACCAGGACATCCCAGGGCACATTTGCTTCATCAAAGTTGCAAGATTACATGTTAAATCTGGTCAAACAAATCTATCTTAGAATTTTTCCCCAACCACTAACTTCCAGTTTTCACATTTCTAACAAGCAGTAGAGTACTCGGATGTAATTCATCCTCAGAATATTGCTACAAATATGATGCAACATGTAATGACATAATAAAGAACATTGCCAAGCAGGAAACAGGAACCAGTTCTTAGTCTGAGTTATGCAATTGTTGGAACTCTACCTCCATCCTCAATTTCATCAAGACAATAAGCTTGTACGGATGTAAACAAGCTCAAGCTCAACCAAATTATAAGTGATGAGCTCAAAAACTAAGAGACAGAGTAGCTCAACTGACTAACAGAGTAGCTCAACCAAATTATGGCAATGCATAATATGAAGAATGATGGACAGCTCATAATAATCTTCTCACTCTAAAAGAAAGTTGATGAGGTACTTAGACGATGCAAATTGATCGGAAAGCCTCCTTCAAGTTACAGGATTATATTTAGGTTAGATGAAGCCAAACAAATCTAGCCTTCAATTGTTTTTTCTCAACCAATAGTTTGTAGTGTCCAAATTTGAACTGGCAATAGGACAACCAAGTTGTTTATCCACAGCAACCAATAAGTTCATGATATTCAAAACCCAAAAAAGATTCACCATGCAACTAACAAAAAAAAAATGCCAAGGCCAATGAAGTCAAGTAAAAGAAACATTTGAAACTTTAATCCTCAATTCCACTGAACAAGCTAAAGAACATTTGAAACTTTAATCCTAATCCTCAATGACAGCAGATGTATCTTAGCTGAATAGCAGGCAAGGAATAAAATGTATATTATCATTAATAGCTGATGATATCTCTCAATTTGAGACCACCAAATATTCAACAAGCAAGGTTTTGACACACAAAGTAGCTCTTCCTCCCAACACTCAAAATAAAAAGGACTTCAGAAGGATATGAATCAACTGATGAAAATAACCAGTGATGACACTCAAAGACATTTCTAAATTTCAATTAATTAAAATTTAAATCTAATGTCAGTGATTGGCTCATTCATTCATGATCTGATTTATATGACATTTTCAAGTTGGCCGCATTATTCGCAAATGAGCTAGAAATAATGATGAATTTCATCTGCCAGTTCAAGCACCAAACACATCTCAACAGAAACACGCACCTCGAATCCTGTAATATCGCATATTCTCAAAGGTGGGTGCATGGAGGGTGGTGACTCAATATTAACATCTGCAAGAGGGGAAAAAAAACAGCAAAGGTAATTTAACCTCTTATCAAGCCTAGCCTAATATCAAATTTATCAATACAAAAAACAAAACCCTTAAAAAAGAAAAATAAAAAAACAACCATCTGCAGAAACATGTTAAAAAATCCAACTTAAACCATGCAATTTATTTGTTGAACAACGGGCAGAACACAAGAATCTTCTATAAAACCCCTCGGTGCTACCATTGTACAAAATAATCACCATTACATTTTTCCTTCAAATTTCACCTTTTGTGGGCCCAGGAACCCACAAATACTGAAACAATGGAATGCTAATGCAATACATAATGGCTTCCCTTTCTTCATCCAAGAAAATCACCAAAGGATAACTTTTTCAGCTATATATCAAACAAATCACAACCAGACTTCAAATTAAAGTAAGAAAAAAAAACCAGAGAAGCTAGGAAATGGCGGAGGTTGTTCTTAAATGAGGAGCTTACAGTTGGGTTCATCTGGAGGGCAATTCTGATAATTTTCAGCCTGAAGAATCTGCTTAAGGTGTTTCCAACGGCCTCTTGGTTGTCCCTTTGGGTATTTCTCATATATCTGTATCCTCTTGAAACTGAAGTGTGTTGGCAACACCAGCTCTGCATTTATCAACTCTGCTTCCATCTTCTTCCTCTTCTATATCTAAAAAGCAAAAATACCACTCAATTCAATGATTTATCCCCTATAGATCAAATTTAAAAGAATAGAAACTAGATAAAAAAGAGTAAAAATTTAAAGAAAAGAAACATAATCTAAGATTATAAATATAAAAAATTGAAAAAGAGTATAAAAACAACCAAAAAATAAAAAACAGGAATTTCATCCGAAACCCAACAAAAAGAAAGGGCAAACGAACCTCTCAGTTCAGAATCCCCTGTTGCTCGAACTGGGCACAACAGTAAACGGACAAACAATCTCCCCTTTATAGTTTCATAGAAAATCTCAATTTAGTAACCGACTATGAACTGATCTTCGATTAGATCCCAAACTATCAATGTTTTCAATTAGGTCCCTAATGCATCAGGAAAGTGTCGAATTTTGCTTAAAGCAGGGTTATTTTATTACACAACGAGTTAGATTTCCAAGCCAGATCTCTTGAGTTCCACCTTTTCTTAATTTTAATTTTAAGTACCTGAGTTTTCGTTTTAAAATATTTAATATATAGTGATAGGGCTACAAAATTAAGCCCATATAATAGGAGTAAAAGAAAGCCCAACCAGGCAGCAAAGAAAGAATAAAAAAAGAGGGCCCGACAGGGCAGCAAAGAAGAAAGGAAAAGAAGAAGATAGATGACCCAATCGGGTAGAAAAATAAAAAAAGAAATGAAGGAAAAGAAAAGGCCCAACCGGAGAGGAGAAGGGCATTGTCAAGGAGTATAAACTGGGCTTAAAACCAAGCCCAACATCTTTGTGTTCATGGTGTTGACATGTGTTTGATTATTTTCTTTATTTTTTTTTTATTACTGTTAATTTAATTCTTACCATTTTAATTATAGCTTGAACATGTGACTTTTCTCAACCCAACCTTACAGAGTATTTCCTCGTTTGATTTTACTCTAACTAATGTAATTTTGCTTAGAATCCTCGATCGATCGTAATTCGCAAAGAGAACATTAACACAAAGATAAGTGTGTATTTCATGCAGGAGATTTGTATCTATTCTATTTAAATCATGTGAAGCGCTATGAAAGACCCTCAATATTTGAGCTAATTTTATTATTTTTATTTTTATTTTTTGAATTTTAACTTTATTTCAGATTTTATGTTGTTGTCTTTTGATTTAGGATTCTAACTCTTATACCTTGTAAATGTTAGTTTCTAACCTATTTAAAAAGCTGTATATCATAGAAAAAAATATTCATAAATAAAATATAAATTTGGTAACAATTCTCTGTCTTTCTTTGCTTGACGTGATCTTCTTGTGTATTGGCTTTGGTCTAAGTCAAAATCGCCATGCTTTCTTGCTCTTTTTTTTTTTTTTTTGGTGTAAACGAGTAATTGGCAAACCCGCAACTAGCACCTTGTCCTTTTCCAGCATAGAAAATCTTGCCCTAACAACAATCAAGGGTAGTCAGTCACGCCCTTTCCATAGGTTAATATATCTTGTTTTATTAAAAACCCTGAAAGACCCTCAATTTTTATTTTTATTTTTGAATTTTTAGCTTTATCTCAGATCGATTTTATGTTATCTTTCTTGTTTGATATAGGATTCTAACTCTTATAAAAAAACAGGGATAGTTGATCTGGATATGAACAAAAAATCTCAATCCTTTTAAGATAAGATCCTCAAGATAAAAAAGCACATACAAGATGTTCATGAAATTAAGCCCTAAATATATATACAAAGAAAATCTGCGGATTTTTCTTAGATTTTGTTACCTAGAATATTATTCTTTATATTTATCTCGAGGATCTTATTTTTCATCACCCATTTGGGATTGCCTCGTCTGAAAAACTCTCTTTCTCAAAATTGAATAGATATTCTTATAGCATGCTTTAATATCCCATTGAATTATTTTTAACTCCTAAGCTTCTCTACCACTTCCATAAAGAATTATTGAAGCGATAAAAAAAGAAATTTGTTTCTTCAGTTTAATTTGGCAATGAATGCAACATTACTATGAAAATCCCTTCACCATATTATTTTTAGATCAATTGATTAATGATAATATATTACATTTATCCCATTCAATACAGTGTTATTATGGAAATCCCCAAGGAAATTAGTTGATGGAAATTGGACTTTTTTTAATCTTCACAAAAGAAACTCTATAACTATCCATTATTCACTCTATAATTAACTAGCATCAAAACCTTTCTGTTTAAAGTCTTCAACCCATCTCCCACGTTTATCTTAAATAATCATTGTCTCTGCTAATGTTATTAGCCATTAGAATGATGAGATGATTGCGGTGGTAATATTAGATATCTTCCGAGCATGTTAAACGCTCAAGCCAACTTGGCTGACAGACCACATCACAAGTTTGTGTGACATCTTGCGATGGAATTTAATGAAGATGGAGACTGCTAATATCAATAATAATATATAAAAAAATCAGAAGAATGATTTAGCCATCAACTAAGGGTTGTTTGGTAACTACCATTTCCTCCACCTCTTATAAATAATTGATACAGAAAAACCAAAATAGAAGGTTGGTAAGCTGCTTTCCTTTATTATTATTATTATTGTATTGGCAGCAATAACAATAGTAGCTGAGAGAGTATTTTGTTAGCACCAAAAACAGAAAAAGACTTTTTATATATATATAGAGAGAGAGAGAAGACGTGTGAATATCATGAACTCAACATCATTCTACACGTGACTTTTGAGTCTCGTACGTGCAGTCCGGTTCAAGTGAATCCATGAATTGTGAAAGCAAAACCAAATTGAACGAAAAGAGTAGTTACTTTATTTTTT